>JAAGKR010005244.1:7500-52857 GCA_011419295.1 Clarias macrocephalus | reverse complement strand
ACACACACACACACATATACACACACATATACACACATATACACACACACACACACACACATATATATACACACACACACACACACACATATATACACACATATACACACGCACACACACATATACACACGCACACACACATATATACACACACACACACACACATATATACACACACACACACACACATATATACACACACACACACATATACACACACACACACATATACGCACGCACACACACATATACGCACGCACACACACATATACGCACGCACACACACATACACGCACGCACGCACACATACACGCACGCACACATACACGCACGCACACATACACGCACGCACACATGCACGCACGCACACACATACACACATACACACACATACACACATACACACACATACACACACATACACACACATACACACACATACACACACATACACACACATACACACACACACACACACATACACACACACACACACACACACACACATACACACACACACACACACACACACACACACACACACACACATATACACACACACATATACACACACACATATACACACACACATATACACACACACATATACACACACACAGTGATCTGCTACAACAGTCCCTTGATGAATGAGTGTTTATTAGAAGTCGAACTGCTCGAGTGTGAAGCAGGAGCTTAATCATGAGTGAAGAATGTGGTGCGACGGACAACATTAATAAATAATGATGCTAAATCTACTTGAATCTAGATTTCACACTCGACTCTATAGCGCTATAGGCTAATGTCTAATTCATTTCTAGAGAAACCCCAGTGACCGACAGTCAAGCGACCACAACAAACATTCGTCCTGCGTGCGCTCTTCAGAGGTTTTGCTCGGTTTGGGTTAAAAATAATTCCCGGAAATCCAGCTCAACTCCATCTCAAAAACCAAACACAAGACATGAAAGTAGCAACAAATAATTCAAGCACTGGAAAGAACGAAAGACACATTTTCCCTCTTCCTCTCGGTCTTCGCTCTGCAGAAACAAGGTCAGTGTCGTGCACATGCCGTTCTCAAACATTCATTATCCACTCCTTAATCCCGCTTTTCTGCGACACAACCTCCGACAGGACTAGTTCTGTACACTCCGGACACCATGGAAATGCAGAACCAGTCGAAAGGCTGGACACACCTTCTAATTCAATGCTTTCTGCTTTGTGATTTATTGTCGACATTCTGCAGAGTTCAGAGCTATGAGATAACGCACATGGGATTAGGAAATGAAGTCGCAACAATGACGATGACGTTTGTTATTTTAAGGCAAATGCATCTCCTTGTGATTAAGTACTTCATGTTGTTTAATATTGAGTAAACAGGATAATAATGACCAGTGTTGGTTAAGTTACTTTAAAAAAAGTGCTACAAATCAACTACAAATGACTAAATACTACTGTGAAATTGTAATTCGATTACATTCCTGATTATTACACGTTAAAAGTAATCAGATTACTAATGACTTTACTTTCAAGTTACTTTGAAACATCCTCGCTCACTTTGTAGGCTCCCTCCTCACACATGCACGCACACATACACAGTGCACAAGGAACCAATTATGCTCGTAATCCAAGGTTCCAATATATATACACTGTATAGTATATAGATGATCAAAAGTTTAAGATGACAAACTTTAAAAGCAAAAAAAATTTATTTACTGCAGCACGTTTCTCAAACTGACTGTGACCAGTAGCCAAAAAGTTAAAATCTAAAATCAAGATGAACATTTTTTTTTTTTATTGAAAAAAAAAAAAAAAAGATTAGAAACCTCTGGGATGTATAAACTCACACTGGAATAAGCACAGTTTTCTAAAAGAATGATCATTTTTAAATCTTAACCCCCAGAGAGAGAGATCAGTGTGATGTGTGTTCACCCGCTCTGTAACGCTTTTGGGACGCTCTGCTCCGGGTCATTACCTCACCGCCTCGGCGATCCTGCTGCTCTCTTTCCTGCGGTCGGTGGAGAGGCGGCCGATCAGGTACGAGGCGTCCAGGCCGCTGCAGAAGATGCTGCCCACCGCGCTGAGCAGCAGCAGCTTACTGTCGTCCACCGCCGCCGTGCCCAGGGCGCGACACACCTCCTTCATGATCTGAGGAACGAACAGAGGCGGCGGGGTAAGAGCCGGGCCGACTTCAGAGGAGGAGCGAACAGAAAGCAGGGAGCTACGGAAGCTGCGTCACAACTTAAAAGTATTCTGTTAGTATTGAAATGGAAACGCAAAAACACAACATCCAGATGATTATAGTCATGTTTAATTCCAGTCTTATAACCAAGCATTTAGAAATTAAATGTAAATGAAGTGAAATGTGAAATAAATAAACATTAAACATCACTTAACCCTAATTTATGATTCCTCTTTCAACAACCAAACTGAAAGCGGCTCCCTTTTCTTCTTGTTACCGTCCTTGGTAACATTGTTGGGACCGGTGGTGTTGCGTCTTCACTAAATCTTACACAAAAAAACCCTAAAAACATATGCAAACTTGCCTCGCTCGACTTCCCACTGAGGCAAACAAGTTCTTAAGAAGCGACACTCGTATGCCGAGGTTCTACGGTAATCAATCAATTACTTAATTAGTTCTCTAATTAATTACAAAATACTATAATAGGTATAGTGTGCTAATGCTAGCTAGCACACGTTGTCATTTATGGTCAACAACTAGTAAAGTTCTCAAGTTTTTAAATCCTTCTCCACTGGGAAAAAAATCTTACAAATTTATTCAAAAATGATTCTTCCCTTCTTAAGTTCAATAAATAAATAAATAAAGTGTTTGATAGACTGTGTCTTAATCAGGTTAAATTTTTAACTGACATTAGATCTATAAAAATATTTTCTAACTTTATTTAAAATCTCTACATTTTTGCTAAACAATTTTTTAAAAAGGAATAATAACTCATTAACTGATTGATTGATTGATTGATTGATTGATTGGGAGAATCCCACTGCTCCCAGCCAAACAGCAAATGCTTCTCACTTCTCACTAAAAAAAAAAAAAATTATTAATTATTAGTATTCAGAATCAATTTTATGAAACGTAAAAAAAAATAATAATAAAAAATAAAATAAAATAAAAAATAAATAAATAAATAAATTACATTTGCCATGGACTTTGCATTTTCCCCCCCAAACAATCATTAAACACAGACCGGAGTGGATTTCTGGATTCATGAGCAGATATTTACTGAGCTTTGAAAGCGGCTAATTATAAACCAGGAAGCGACTTTTCCCCTCTAACTCATTATTAGCGTCTCAGAACAGCAGCGCGGCTAATCCTGACAGAACCCTCCGCTATAAACAAACCTCAGTGCGCCGCGTGCGAGCGATGCGAGGGACATTTCTGTCCAATTATAAACAGCTTTAAAAAGAAATTAGCATTATCTTTGGATAGGAAAAGAAAAAGCAAACCAGCTTTCCGGTATTATTTACAATTAACCTCAGAAATCTACAGACGGACGTTAAACAAAGCGGTTGTTGGTGTCGAGGACGACGTTATAACCGTCTCCCGGCTGCTCGGAGGAAATGATCAAAGGGCAAAACAGCAAGCATGAAGACGTCAGATGTTCAGAGTCTGATTACTTCTGTCTGCATCTCCACAGGGATCCTCCAGAACTCCTTCCTCATCTCTAATGCTCACTTACTGCTTTTCCATCTAACCTGGTTATTTTATGTTCGAGGGCTTTAACCTGCTCCATCTCTGCTCTGAACACTTTCAGATTTCGAATATCAGTATTCTTTTATAAGATTGTTTTATTTCACTTTAGTACAGATCAAACAGGAGTCTGTCTCTTACATTATATTGCCAAAAGTATTCGCTCTCTATAACAGCTTTAGCTCTTCTGTGAAGGCCTTCCACAAGGTTTAGGAGTGTGTTTATGTTTATTTTGACCGTTCTTCCAGAAGCACATTTGTGAGGTCAGACACTGATGTTGGACGAGAAGGCGTAGCTCTCAGTCTCCGCTCGAATTCATCCCAAAGGTGTTCTATCGGGTTGAGGTCAAAGTCTAAATGGACTTTGCTTTGTGCACTGGGGCGCAGTCATGTTGGAACTGATGTGCGAGGTTGTTTTTCAGAAGCTGAGAGCCACGCCTTCTCGTCCAACATCAGCGTCTACTGTAACCTCACAAACGTGCTTCTGGAAGAACGGTCAAAAATCCCCACAAACACACTCCTTAACCTTGTGGAAAGTCTTCACAAAGGAGCTGAAACTGTTCCTATAGCTGCAAAGCCTGGGCGGGGCCAACATCATATTAAATCCTATGGATTAGGGAGCGAATACTTTTGGCAATACAGTTTATGTGTCAAGTACGGGTAAAAAAATTAAGTGGCAGAAAGAGACAAAAACAATGCTTAAATTCATTGTTCCTGCACGATTTGATCCCTTTTCTCTAATGAATATGAAAAAAAAACAAAAAAAAAACAACAAAAACAAAAACTTTTTGATTGCGCAGAATAACAGAACAGTTCTGAGAGTAAAATCTCCCTTTATTTCTCTATAGAATCCCCTGATGCACTAATGCACTTATCCCAGTGTTTCACTAGTGCTTGGACATCATTCTCAGTGCGCCGGAGCCATGACTGAAACGCCGGCCTCCCAGGAACTCCTTCAATGACAATTCGAGGATCAGGCGTTCCACTCGCTGAATGTTCAGACGGGATCCTCATTCACAGACGTACGACCTTCTTTTAAACGTCTGCTCCGTTCTAACGTTTTACTACGGCTAAGAGTCTCATCATCATTATTATTTTATTGATGCCGGTGTATGTAATTGATAGAAATTTTTAATGATTTAGAATTTCTGCACACATTTTTCTTCTTCTCAGTATCATGTTTAATATTCCGCACTAGATGGCTTAAAAAAAAAAAAAAAAAAAGAGATGTCTAAGGACCTCGTTGCACACATTAGTTACTCAACACGCTGAGTGTGACTGACGTCTCGTGAGGGAGCCAGACGTACACAGTCATCGCTCACGAAATACCAGACGCGAGAACAGAAGAAAACAATCTGCACTGTTAGCCTTCATCCTCTGGGATGAGTCACAGCTATTTCTCTCTCTCTCTCTCTCTCTCTCTCTCTCTCTTTTTTGACAGCACCGGTTTGTAAAGTGGAGAAAATTGAAGCGATTTACAGACTGAACCAGAAGCCCGAGGCCAGAGCGGCGCGGATAAGCGCCGGCGCTAAACCCACAGAGTTCAATACACGGAGGAGGAGAGGACTTTACCCAGGATAAAATGATACAGAAAACAAGTGCACTGCTTTAATAAAATGATTCTCTCACAGTAAAGTAAATTATTTCTATATTTTAAAAATAATATTTCTTAAACAAGGTTACAGACATACACAGATCTCTAAGAGTCATAGACCAGCTGTTTACATGCAGCATGATGAATCAGTTTTTTTTTTTATTTTAAAGATTTAAATTTGTGCAGTGTACACATCGAACAGAAATATCATATTTTCTTTTATTAAAAAATTCTGCAAACTTACCAAGAGACCAAAACTTGCTTTTAATACGAATCTGTTTTATATATTAGGTTTTATTTAAATTCGGAATTAAATGAATATAAAATTAAATATATTGTGGATGCAAACAGAATATAAGGAAGGTAAAATATAAATTTAATAATTCATGATCCAACTAGAATGCTGTATGTGCTTAGGTTTATGGTGACTAACCAGAGCTGTTAGTCATTTGCTTTGTACTTATTAATTCTTATAAATTAAAGGAAATAAACTGCAACCAGAGGACACGTAATTATTCGAATGGACTTTTATATGATTTCAATGTAAATACCCGGAAAATCAACACAACGATCCTGGAGTTTCGCCTGAACAAGCAATAACATGAAGGAGCGATTAAAACACTGAAACGTGGTGGTGGTAGCATCATCAATATACCTCATCGACAGATACTACATAAAGACATTCAGATGGAGGGAAAAATATATAATTGCCTGCGCCGGGGGAGCTCTGAGACCCGCGTTATCGAGTTCCGGGGGATTCAACCTCGTCTTCTTTTCTTAATTCTTTTGAAGTACGATTAAAAGCACACTTTAACCTTGCAAGTATAATTACAGTCTCATGTACTTAAATGTTAACAATCCTGTCTTCATGTGTTCGTCACCGAGGTCTGCAGAGCTCTCAGGTTCCAGAGAACGGAAAAGTTAAAGCAGAAGCACTTGAAAGTGGAACTCGGCTATTAATGTTATTAACAGTATTCATGGAAACCCTGCTAGCAGCAGCCTGTGTGTGTGTGTTTTCACAAGCGGGAGTGTATGAAGGAGATGAATGGAATGGTGTCACGAACTAAAATCCAAAGCGACTGGTCGCTTTTCATCATGTTTCATCATGAGCTAAAAATAACCTGACTACCATTTCCATGCAAATAAATCTTTTTATTATTTTTTTAAAAATTTTTAAAAGGAATTAGTTAATGTGGCCCAGTTTTATTACATTTAAAAGTAAAAAGCGGTCAGGAAAATACTGGGACTGTTGAGTTTCAAGCAAAACAACATTTCAATAATTAAATCAAAGAGATATTACAGTTCTGAAACAGAACACAACAGAGACTTAAATCTGGTCTTTCTTAAAATGAAAGTTTATTTTATATCCGTCTACGTTTCTAACACTGAGCAGTAAACCCGTCTCTCATGATTATTGAGACAACATAATGAACATTGCCAGAAGTTTGTAATTAAGCAGTAAAACAACATTTGATCACAAAGCAAATAAAAATAAGACAGAGTAGCAATTCACTTAGGAAAGCTTTGTAGAAATTGTTAACGGATCCTAACGAGTCTCTAATGAGTGCTTTATTAACGGCAGGCGCATTTGGAGCATAAAGCCATTAAGAATATGGATTAATTACTCACAAAGTGCGTTATAGATTAGAGTCAGACTGGAGTCAGACTGGACTCGAATTGGAGCCGGAATTAGAGTCAGACTGGAGTCACATTGGACTCGGATCAGAATTGGATCGGAATCGGTTTGAGCTCACATTGGAGTCGGATCGGAAGCAGATCACTAAAGAGTAAAACGCCAAAAATGGGATTTTTGCGAATCCAACGCGAACCGCTTCGGATTCCTAAAGCCGCGTCTCGGCCTGGATGCTCGTCCGCTCGAATCGGATTTCAACATGTCCCATTATGCAGCTCGCAACCTGATGCAGAAACCCAAGCCCACGCGATCACGTGTACGGACGTGGATTCATTGTTGGAAAACGAGCTGGCATGCCGGAACCACGACTAGTCAGCGATATAATCTGAAGGAGGGTGAGACGTGAAATCTCTAACCTTAATCAGTCGTGTTGTTATCGGTCGCCAGCATTCGACGTCACACAACACATGTGCTGCAGCGCGCCCACGCCTCGGGCGCCATTACCACGGTAACCAACGCAGGGCGTCGAGTTCGGGCCGCCGGTCTGAACCGAGACGAATCTGATCAGATCACTTGCAAATAACAGTGATGACGGTCAGTCCTAAAGATCTGACGCAGCAAATCAAGAACTGTGATTGGTGGATGAAAAATAAGCCCTGACCTCTGCAATATATAGAATAAACAGTGAAATCATAATGTTTGTATATAATGAAAGTGTATAATCAGGACTACAGGCTACTTTATGCAAAGTGTCTGTTATAGGAGAAATATCTTAAAGTAAAATGAAACAGCCAAATGTTGAAGATGTTTTTGTGAATGATTTTTTATCTTAACTAAGATTTAATCCTAAATTTAAGGGGAAATTCTAAGAAAATGTCATAATTCGAAGAATTTGCTTAGAATTCCGTCACTAGGAGCAGCTTTTAGGCTTCAGAAGCTTTGTGAATACGGGCCCAGGTTTATTTCTAACACTGACTTTTCCAAGTTACATTTTATGGCATCATGATTTAAACAAAAATGTTGTAATGCGTCACGTTACCTAAAAGTTGACGTGCTCAGTGATCAGACTGGGTCTGCTCTGTCCCTGATGTCTGTCCAGCTGAGTAACGAGTCCTTTGTGTCATATCGGCGTCTTACAGAAGGTGACATACCTCTGGCGTTAGTGCGTTGTTATCTGACGTCTGGCTGGACAGCAGGACGTGTGTGAATCCTTCCTCCTTCCTCACCACGATGTCCCTGAATCTGTAATTCGTCTCGCTCTGCCGGACATTGTACCGCAGCCTCTTGTCGAAAACGTAGCCTTTGTCTTCGGCCAGTTTCCGCTTGGCCGAGCTGTGTAAATGCGCATCTCCGTTCAGGAGCGGCGAACCTGTTAGCGCCCGATTAGGAGAAACAACAAAAGGCGCCATTCATAAGGACGACAGATTTGAATTGGGACAGAAAACAGAATAAGATTAGAGCACATTATATACGCCTTTAATACGCAGGATAAAAGAGGAGACCATAAATGAATGTAAACAAGGACGCAAGACAAAGAAAATCCGGTTCTTTGATTAGTGAATATTTTTAAGAGGATCTCTAAAGACAGATCAATAACGTACAGTACAGACGTCTTTTCTCTCTCTTTTACTGAAGCAGGTGTTGCAGACGGACATGTGCGTGGGCTTTAACCTGAAATAATTATTTATATAATAAATATAAAAGGTTATATGGAATATACTGTATAAAGTGTTTATGTAAAGGATAAAACTTTATTACTGTCACTTTATTACTGTATGTCTATCACACAGCCGAAACACTGCAGGCTCAAATGTTAAACACAGTAAGCGTCAGTTTTCAAAAAAAAAAAAAACTCTGCCACATTAACAGTAATAATTATTATTGTTATTAGACAAGGCAGTGTTTACAGTCAGTCAGCCATTTCCATAATTCTCCCCTTTCACGCAACACAATACAAATGTGATGAATGTTGTCGTGCTTCAAACCCGGAATTATTCTCCCGCGAATTGGGTTGCGACAAAACCGCTCTCTGAAATTTAAATCCACTCACCTTGACTTACTCCGACGAGACAATTTCTACTCAACCTTGAAAGACAAATGAAGACGCTGATGAAGATGATGATGATGATGATGATTAGACTCCGTCTGGCCTCAAGGATGTGCTTTTATATAATAGCAGCAGGGTGACGGTAAAGGAGAACAACTTGGCTGGGAAAGTAATAATCCAGTATGAGCCCCAGATTAGAAGTGCTGCTGTATAACCGTTCTATAATGTCCAAGTCATAGAAGACCACATTAAGTTCAGATCACCGTCTTCTGGTGCTTAGCAGGATTATGGCGCGGCTGCAGCATGTTCTTAGCGCGTCTGTCACGTTTAGAGAATGGAGTATAAGAACTGGATCCGGTTCCTCACACTGTCACTTCATGATGAAAAGCACTGCGTATGTTACAGTATGGGATTTATACCAATGACGATGTTTGACCAGATGTTCTTCGGATATTTTTAGGATTTGCAGTTTGAACTTCAATGTCTTCCTCGCGGCGTGACGGCGGCCTTAATAATCTACGCACCACGCTTAAGCGCACCACAGCTTCTGGATGAATCTGACAGAAATGCTGTTATAATGTTCCATCTGTTTGGTAAAACATGCGGCGCCGGTTCCAATGCAGAATTACAGTGTGATGTTTATCATCGCTTTGCTCGAGAGGAAGGGTTTTATACCGGATGACTACACTTTAAGGAGAAAAATCTTGCTCTTGTCTATTTAAAGCTGTAACGAACCATCTGGCGAACATTCAGTCGGCATTTCTGGAGGTCCAGGCGCTGTACCAGAACCAGCCATTTCCCTTTGCATTCTTGTGGCTTGAAATGAATAAAATCAAGTCTTCACTGGTGTCTCTCCATGAGGAGGTCGAAATGCAATTAGCTTGCCATGCAGCTTGTAGTGGATACATGGCACAGACTCTGGGCTACAAATCAGGAAGGAATGCATCAAGCCCCAGGACGGCCATGCAAGATGGACCCTTGATGCTGTTTGACTCCAGCTTTCTGATAAACTGGGATATGTACATCATCCGGTCCGAGTCTTGGTCATGCCGTAGCCTCTCGCTCCAGGGGGCCTAGACATACCTGACTGGCCGAGCTCTCTCAGAGGGTGCAAGTTAAAAAAGAAAATGCGGTCGGTGGCTTCACGTGGCTCGTTAAGAAACATGTGCTAGCCTTCACTCCCCCTGGTTGGTTGTTGTAGCCTCAATGAAGGAGTGCAGGTGGGAATTGGTTACGACTAAATTAGGGAGAAAGTCAGGAAAAATCCACCCGCTATCCCAATAGAATTGGGATCGGCGACAAATTCTATTCTCTTCTTCTGCATAGAACTTCTTCCAGAGCTTCTACAGAGACATGGGTGGGGTGGGGAATCCAATTTAGAAAAAAAAAAAAAAAACTGTAGAAGAAAAAAAAAATCTAGACATAGAAGAAAAAAAGAAATATAGATCATGGAACTCATACTTCTGGGTCAGTCTTCCAGCGCCGAAATATGGTAATGGTGAGAACGCAGATGTATTTTAGCCACTGTGGTGTTGAAGTAAAATTAGCGCGGCACTAATGGCGGCAATGAAGGATGGACGTAGACACGTTCTTGAGGTCAAGAGGAACACCACAGTAAACCATGCTGCCCAAGAAACAGGACAAGACATACTATGATGAATTTATATGAAGTTATAAGCACAAATGTTGGTCCACAAGACGTTACACATTCACCCGGATGAATGGCTAAAACATTGATGTACTCACCCTTTCCGTGTTTTGGCGCTGGAAGACTGACCAGGAAGTATGAGTCACATGGTTTCAATGTTTTTTTTTCCCCTATGTCCTGATTTATTCCCCCTGCCAGTTTTTCCCCACCCATGTCCCATCAGAGGCTGTGTATAAATGTCTATGCAGAGGAACAAAATAGAATTTATTTGTCCCACATCCCAGATTAACAGGAATATGGAGTCAAAGAGCACCGAGGTTCCATCTTGGCAGTTCTGGTGTTTGATTTCACTCCCTTCTGATCAGTAGCCCGGAGCCTGTACCATACAGCCACTACTGCCCTTCAAACTGCCCCTCCACAGATTTTTTTGATCTCCCTTCAACCAATTTTCCCCCCTCTCCCATGTCCCTTTATGGGTTCCGTACATGCTGTGTCTGTTTATACTGGCCTCAAGCCAGGGAAGCCTGCCAGCGTCTGCCAGTCCACCATGTAGCGTAAATGTTTCAATCCATGAGAGTGTCTGTCTGTACTCTAGAAGATTTGTGGCTTCATCCTAAACCATTCTTTCCAAGGCAAATCTGCCCCTTTTATCAGACCTCAGTCAGTGACAACAATAAAAGAGATCCTCTGTCTGATCACCAAACCTGGGGTTGTCTAATCTCATCTGCAAACGGCTGGCAAGGATGATGGTTTCCTTTCTAACCCAACACATCATAACTGAAGATTGAAGTCAAACATCTATAGTACGTCTCATAAAACGTTGCTCCATGAAGTGTGGCATGAAACCTCGTATATACCCAAACCTGACTCAGCAGTTAGGCTTCCTTTACTGGAACTACTTTCTATTCTTCATTAGCATACTGGGAATTAAAAGTACTTTTAGGAACTGGAAAGGTCCCACCCATCCTTCTGTGAATGCCCCAGACTACCTCATTCTTTCATCTTGACATTACTTCTCATCCTGTTAACTTTGGCTCGCTCTGGCTCTTCCACCACGACTCACATCAGAAATCAGAATCCGAAAGAGCTTGAATGCAAATTACGGTTGCAGATACAAGGAATTCGTTTTGGTGTCAGAAGCTTCCAGAGACGAGGGCAACACACACAACACCAAGAATAGGAATAGGATGTGGGGGGTTTCAAATAAATAGCAGTTTTCTTGCACAGTGGGGAGAACATTTAACTGTTGATGGGTTTGATGGCCTGGGGGAAGAAACGTACTGTATTCTTGTGCCTGGCCGTCCTGGTGTTCGGTTTTCTGTAGCTCCGACCAGACGGCAAAAGTACAGAGAGAAGTTGGCTTAGATGCGAGGGCTCCAAAGTGATGTTCTGAGCCTTTTTCTTCCCTCTGGATCTATGCAGTTCTTGAAAGGTGGGCAGGGGAGCACCGATAATCCTTGTAGTCTTCTGATGTCTGATTTTGTAGTTGAGCCAAACCAGACAGTTATTGAAGTGCACAGGACAGATTCGATGCTGCCCGAGTAGAACTGTGTGAGGAGCTCCTGTGGCAGGTTGAACTTCCGAAGCTTTACTGTCCTTTTTAACAATGGAGTCAATTTGATTCTGAGTGACGATGAGAGATGATGCCCAGGAACCGTAATGACTCCACTGCTTGCCGTGTTCATGATGGCGAGTGGCGGAGTGGGTGCAGTGGCGTATCTCCTGAAGTCCAAAATCATCTCCACTGTTTTGAGCGTGTTCAGCTCCAGGTTGTTGTGACTGCATATAGAAGCGAGGCTGTCTGGTGCAGACTCGTCACTGTCCCGGGTGAGGCAGATGACATCCGTAGTGTCATCCGCATATTTCAGGAGTCTGAAGACTGAAGTGCTATGTACAGTAGCTTCAATGTCTTTCTGGAGAAAAGTGATGTTTGCTAAACTTTGTAAATTCAAAAGTAATCTGAACCCTAATTTGGACTCATTTTAACATCTCACTGAAATACTATTCCGACTTGAAGAATGTAAGAGCAGATACACTTTATAGATGATGCAAGAAAAAGAAATATCCAGACACTTAGGCATCCGGTGCAATGCGATCTGGAGAAATATTAGGCGAGAGCATCATAAGGATACAGTGTCTGAAAACATGCCAGGTATGCATACTGGGAACGTTCTCACGTTCTTCGATTTTTAGACACAACAATAGAGTTATTAACGGAATTGAGAACCTTCTTAAACCCACCCTCAATACGAAGAAACTTCTGTACATGTGTACTGTACATTTGCCCATTTTAACTTCTGAAAGACATCAGATGTGGCCTGGACAGTACTCTTCTTGTGGTTTTCTTGTGATGTCCTATGGGGTGGAATGTTCAGGAGGATTACCAGCACCAGCAACATGAACATCCTGTATACCACATCATCCAAATATCCAGTCCATACTTCTGATTTTTTTTTTTTAGAGGTACGTTGTAGGGTCTTGAAGATTTATGAGGTTTCTTTTCCCCTTCCACCAGGATTGGCTCGGCCTGAACTGTTCAATTTTGACCATGTTTCAGATTTGAACAGTTTGCCTGCTCATGCCATCCTTCTCGACATTGTGTTGTCGTCTACTTCCTGCTGAACTTACAATTACGTGTGTCTTTGTATTACAAGGTCTTAATGTCACCCAGTTAAAATATAGGTCTAGCCTGTAAATTTATTACTCATTTCATCTCCCGTTAACCTGCCTGCTCGGTACAACTCATTACACCAGAACCATTCATCATTCTTCCTGTCAATTCGATTCATCCGTCTCTCTCTCTCACTCTCTCTCTCTCTCTCTCTCTCTCTCTCTGTTTTTCAAAACAATTTAATTAAACTGTCAGTTGATCCCATCAATCGATCAAGTCTAAAACAGGCAGCACAAACGGCTGGTGAAAAATGGTCCAAGAAAAGACCAGGACAGGTCGACGCTCTACATTTTAAACGCAACTGGCAAAAAGAAATAAATGTCTGCAGTCGGGTCCAGAAATAGCCGCCTGGTGAGAGACAGAGCGTCCGAGTCCATCAATTCACAGACAGAAATAAATAAATTAATAAATAGAAGATATACTTTGGTGAATGATGAGATTTTAAAAAAACCTTTTATTTTTCCCATTATCAATTAACAAAATGCCAAGTTTTGCTAAATTGTGTTCAGAATTTCGATTTAAAAATTTTAAAAGATTTATTATTATTATTATTTTAAAATTTTTCATCTTTGGTGCCATCAAATAAATGAATGCTATAAAGCTACTGCTCAGGCAATCTCGACCAAACAATATCTAAATTATTATTTACAAACAGAATAAAAAAAAAAAATAGATGTGAAAACAGGTACAGTACTGCGGTATTGTACAAAGTGTAACAGAATGTTTTATAATTGTATTTCTACAATCTAGAATATCCTTGTTTAGGAGTAAGATCAGCGTTTAAAAAGTGAAATAAATGCAGATTTTACATTTGTTAAGCAAAGTGTATGTGATTGCAAAAAAATAATTCAAAGTCTTTATCTGTGATTAGGACACATTAGTTACAGATGCATGTGAGGCGGCATTTGAATCTCGATTAGATAAAGTGTTTCCTGGGCGGTAGTTTGTTTAGTCTGTATTTTAAAAAATTACAAATAATTACTTAGATTAAAAGTTCTAAAAGAAGCCAAGCACCACGACAGTTAAATATTAAACACTGGACAGGTTCTAAGTTTCAATAATGAAATGATTATATTAATATTACCTCAATAATTTGGAGCCTGAAACTATAAAAACTTCATTAGTAGTGAGTTTTAAAAAATTCGTTTTAATTGCATTGTTTACTGCAAATTTGTGTCTGAAAAAAAAAAATCTACATAATCTGATACAACTTTCTAAACATTTTTTCCCTACAGTTTAAAAAACTTTTACGGTTTAAAACTACATAAAATGGTTTCATTTGATGTACGTATACTCAGGAATAATAATAATAATAATAATAATAGTAATAATAATAATAATAATAATAAACAATAAATAAAAAATATTTCCATATACTCGACATTTCCCGCAGTCTGAGATGTTTTTTGCTCACGTGTTATTTGAGGTCCTGTAGCTTTCCTGTCAGCTTGAAACTGTCTGACTTTTCTCATCAAAACGTGTTATTTTGTTGTTGGTTTTTTTTGACCATTCTGAGGAGACTTCCCAGAAAAATCCCCAGCAGGTTCTAACATACTCAAACTAACAATAACCAGACCACAGGCAAAGTCACAAAATACGAAATGGCTGGTGATTAAACGACAATATGAAAATATTCATTTATCGTTTATTCATCATGCTGATGGCGGAGTGACACAATTGTGTGTTCACAATAACGACAGTGGCCGTGATAAATACCGGAATAAATGAAACACAACTCCATACGCCAGGTTCTGTGGGTTTTCAGTAGCCTGCTACCCCACGTCCGTGCATTTTTATCAAATGTGTTAAAACAGGACGGCTTTGAAATGCACATCAGAAAGTAGTTTATTCTAATGGAACAGAAACGACGCTGCCATCCGAGCAGATGAAAACGGGCCACTTTGAGAAGCCCGACAGCGGTGGAAGTGACATTCGGATGATAAAGCTCGACCTTGCGGCTTGTAAAATGTCACACGCAACAATTTGCATCACAAGCAACAAGAATTACCCGAACGGTTCTCTGTCCGTGGCAGACGCTCGAAATGCCAGCGGAGCTTTTTACATTCGCACACGCCAGCTGCTTTATGAGGAACATCTTTTGAAGCTGTGAGTTAATTTCACGAGCTGTGATCCTTTCAGGAAACACAACGGCCGTTATATGGAGGAAGATTTCTTTTGAGAAAAGCCATCTTTTCTTAATTTCTTTTAAATGAGGCTTAACGAGTCTCTGCGACAAATCCATTTCCTTATTTATTTATTAACTTAAATATTTATTTATTTATTTACTTATTAACTTTTTTATCTTCTTATGCACTCACTTATTCATTTGCTTACTTTCTTATTTACTTACTTGCTTGTGTTTATGTCACAGGTGATGAAGTTTGTCCATTTTCTGATACATTTTTAAAAGAAACTTCACATTAAAGAAGGGCGTACAAACTTTTGCACTCTGCAGTAAAAGCAACGACGCCACCCCCCCCCCCCCCCCATACACTCATGCAGCAATCAATAAGGATGACGGGAAAATAGATTTCATATAAGAAGGTACCGTAAAACATTAGAGTTTCTTACTTTATAGACGCACGCGGATAAAAATGGGTCTCAGTTTGCTTGTTTTTAAAAGTTCTTCATAAAAAAATGATTTCATTTCAAAGCGAGGAACTGCATACATTTGCAAACCAAGTTTCATAGTAATTGAATTTCCGAGCGGTTGAACAGAAGACACTCATAATGTCGGAATGAATCATGCTTCTTAAAGACGGGTGAGGAGGTTCTGTGCCTCATATCAGCCTTACCCAATTCGTCTCTGAGCGGCGGCGGCGGCGCTGCGGCTCCGCTCATCTCCATCTCTCCCATCATCCTCTCCACCCGGCCGCTCGGGACGCCCTGTGTCCTGGAAGTAGTCCTGTAATGCATCGGGTCCGTGTCTCCGTTCTGAAGTCCATTCGTATGACGCCTGATGGGAGGAACAAACTGAAGTCCCGCGTCCACTCGCTTATAAGTCACAGGTTTGCTCGTTCTGTCCCCTGGCGCTTTCCCTCCACTCATTTTCCTCGGTTTATGTGGGACGCCCGGTCCCGGCGCTCCTCCCCCGCTAGTCCTTTTCTTTTTCCGCGTTTCCCCGTGGGATCTGGAGCCGTCCCGGACCCTGGCATGTACGCTGGTTTTGGCTGGTTTGGAGCGCCGGTCCTGCAGGCGGAGGTTGTTGAACTGATCGATGAACTCTTCACAGTGCAGGAGGTGATGCTCAGGTTCCCAAGTGTCCTCTTTGCTCCCGTATCCTTTCCATCGGATTAGATATTCCCACTTGCCCTTTTTGTTCTTCCGCTTGTCCACAATCCGTTCCACCTGCAAAATGGATAACGCCAAGATGAGGCATGACTGCTAACGTTCTAATCACAAGCCGACATCATGGCACTGCTTTCATTCTATAATCTGTCTGAAGATGGTTAATAATATGAAGCCTATGAAAATAATCAAGGCTGGGTTTCATTTTATCCATTTAGAATCACATTTAAATGTGGTGGGATTTTTTCTCTCTCTTGAAGTTAAGACAAAAAGAGGCCAGAAATCTTTATCATCAGAAAGCATTAGAGCTTTACCCCTGACTGAACCTGGAGACTCATTCCATAAATTGTAAACATCTCAGCGGAGAAAATGTCACACTATTCATAATTATTAATACCCATTTTGTAATAAATCCACCGTACAATTTCCTCTATGAGCGGTTACTACAGAAACGATAACGAGTGCATTAATATAAACCTGTGATTTGCACCAATGCATTCCTATCAAAACTGCCTTTATAGAAAATTAATTAATCACTCATCTGACCAATCGCAGTCCAGAATTCAACAGCACCATGGTATCATTCATTTCGATCATTGTTATGTATTAATGATTAGCATCCCAACACTACTAAAGAGAAAACAGAAACAGAAACTTTTACATGATACACAACAATAAACTGAAACACATTAGATTAGATTAGAGTACAGTACAGTACATTCAACTTTGCTATTGTGCAAAGTCCATGTTTAAAGACAATAAAATTATTGAAGATATGATTTGTCATGTAGCCTAAAAAAAAAAAAAAAAAAAAAAATTATATATATATATATATATATATATATATATAATTATTATTTTTTTACCAAGATATAAATAAAATAAAAAAAATAAAACTTTGACATTTATGAAAATAGTCTTTAGAGTCTGTGCTTCATACTGTATAAAATTCTGATCTTAAAGTAAACCTTTAAAGAGAAGGGAGAATCATAAATGATGGTCTTTTTATTATCTGATTGAAGTGATTTGCTTTGTTCCTTGGTTCCAAGTTCACATTTAACCCCAGGTCACAACGTCCTCAATTCGATTTCTTTTTAGACCCCATTCAAAAAAAAAAAAAAAAAAACAGACGAAGCTGACCACAGCACTGTTCAACCCACAGGAATTAAGATAAAAAGGCACATCAAGACAGGGTAAAATTTAATAAAAAGCACATGCGAAAAGATGATAAAATATACAAATTCCCTTATTAAAATAACAGAATAGGCATATGACATGATGAAAAAAAGGCAAGGGATTAGATATGGTCATATCCCAAGGAAAAAAGCTGGGCCTTAAGGCAAGATTTCAATTCTTAAATAGTTGAAGCAGATCTTACTGCAAAAAAAGTAGTTTATTCCAGAGACTAGGGGGAGCTACTGAGGACACAAAGACATGCCCTCCATGGTGTACCCTGCTTAGTTCCCTAAAATCCTAAGCAACCCTACACATGATAAGTGGTATAGATGATTGTTGAACAAATTACTTTGTATTTGAATGTAATCAAACAGGTTATTTAAAAATTGATATGATTGGGCTTCAGAGGTAGGTACAAGAGGGCAACAACTTCATAACAATGATATAAAATTCTATATTCTTTTATGATTTCCCAAACAAATAGAAGCAAATTTTAAGAAAATAAAATAGGGCCCAAAACTGAGCCTTGGGGTACACCATTAGCAATAGGAGCTGACGATGGTGTACATTTACCCAACTAAAGTGCAAATACATGTCCATTTAGTTAGGAAGTAAACCAGCCTGATGTTTTACCCTAGATCTCCATTACGGTTTTAAGATGATTTACAAAGGATGTTGTGATGAGTCGTATCAAACGCAGCCACGAGGTCATGGATGTATAAAATGTTCTATTATGCGACCTAAAACCTGCCTGAAACGCATCAAGAATGCAATTTTCACATAAGTGTGAAAGTCGGCTGGCAATAGATTACGTTCTTTAGAACTTTTAATAGAAACAGCAATTTGGAGATTGTTCTGTAGTTATTAAAATATGTCAGGCCAGGCCGGGCGTTCTGGCAAGAGGCTGAATTAGAGAATGTTTAAAACGAGAAAGAACATTTCCATTAATGAGACTACATTTATTGATGGTAGGAGGAACAGCAGCAGGGCAAACTTTAACACTTTGTGCGGGAACAACATCCAAAGAGAAAACGAGAGGCTTTACAGGAGTTGTGATACCAGAGTTAGAGAAGCAGATCATATGATGTTAACAGAAAGTTCAACATAATTAAATCTAAATGAATACGAGACGTATACGAGGTATATACGAGATATACGATCTCTGGTTCGGTTTGATTTTACGACTGCGGCTGAGTAATGCTTTTGCCCGCGTGATCAGCGAAAAAGAAGATACAAGGCATTTTCTTGTGGTTGAGAGCGTATCTGTGCTGCAGTAATTAGTTCTGCTTAGAGCTATAATCGTTTCCCTAAATCAGGATCAGTCACTAAAACACGATAACGATATCCATAAACACGAACAATCCGTAATCTCAAAGAATAAAGACGACAGAACTGACAGCTGTAGCAGACAGAGGCTGCGATAAATCAAGTTTATAAGCATTTCCACAGAAAAGAACAACTATATTTGCAACGTGGAGGGAAGAAAAACCCACAGTTAAAGCCATGATGTTGTAGGAATAACGGAGCGGTAAGTGAAGGCTTCTACTTTGGAGTGGATCATTTTCCATTAACAGCATGTCGTGAAGTGTCGCTTTAACCGTAGATAATGAAAATAATACAATAATTATTCGAAATAAACAAAGATCGATGGAATGTTTGTTACACTATTGTGTGCTCTCAATTGTGCGCACAAGTCCATGTGCAAGTTGGTACCAAGGAAATGAGAAAGTACGGTGAACCTGTGAGTAAAAATTCGGACCAATCAGAATGCAGGATGCGACAGTGCTGCGGCTTAACATAGCGCTAATCCTTGCTCTAATATAATTAATAATGGAGTAACACATCCACACGGATCAGCGCACACTTAAAGACGTGATCGTGGAGTTTAAGAAGTGTAGTCACACGCACACATGCACACACACACACACACATGAAGTAATAATTCATTTTCCATTGAATGATTATGCTGGATGCAGTGCTAATGCTTTATGTTGTGATCCGATCCATTAGCGGTGCTAATGAGGTTCCCCAAGGACATGCTAATCAGAGTAACTGCGCCGAGACATTCTGATGAGGACTACGAGGGGCTTTTAAATCCCGACTAAGCTACTTGTACAAATGAATTGCTTTGATGTTTTCATCATTCCGTCTCTCTCTCTCTCTCTCTCTCCATTAATATTTATATCTATACATACACTACCAGGCAAAGTTTTGGACACTCCTTCTACAGCAATTTCACATTCCTTCCTGATTTTTATTCCTAAAAAACAATGCTGAAAGCGTCCAAAATATACAATCACAATCATCTCCTCTGAACAGTTGATATCGAGGTGTATATCTGCTGCTTCTGCTCTGTGAAGCTTCATAACGGCTCTAATCTGTGGTGCTGGTTGTTACTTGGTGATTTCTGAGGCTGGTGACTCTAAATTAACTTTTAGTTTTGGTCCTGCTTTCCTGGGAAGGTCTTCATGAGAGACAGTTTCATCGTGGAGCTCGATGGGTTTTTTCAAATGCACTCGACACGATACTGTTCTTGCAGGAACTGTTCCAGATCAGACCTTCACGTCTTAAAATTACAACTGACTGTTGTTGAGATTGTTTATACTTCATGCCAGATGCATTATTGCACCGTTTCGAAATCTTCACTACCGTCCCCTACGTACGAACATTTGAGTTACGAACTTTCGACGATATGAACATGCGTTCGCCCGAGTTCAATCATGGAAGATGGATCACATGTCCGGTGTAGCTGGTACGGCTAAGAAGCGCCAAGCCATGACGATGGAGACAAAAGTGAGAATAATTGAGAAAAAGGAGCGAAAAGATGGCGGACAAACATCGCTCAGTCATTTCTTTTTTGCAATATAATGTGTATACCCAAATGTTTTAGTTTCCTGGTATCTAGACAATGTTTGTTGGTTCTCAGGATGGAACTCGGTTAGGGGACTTACTGTATTGTTCTAGAACATAGAAAATAAATCACAATAACAAAAAGCATTGAACTTTAGACTGGTACTGTAAAAAACAAACAAACAAACATTATGTGTGCTGAGTTACTACTCAGAAGGTTGGGGGTTCAAGCCCCAGCACGACCAAGGTGTCACTGTTGATCCCTTGAGCAAGACCCTTCACCCCATCTGCCCCGGCGGTGCTGCATGTAGGCCGACCCTGCACTCTGACGCCAACTCAACTGGTATACGCAAAAAAATTAAATGATAATAATTTCACTGTGCTGTGAGGTGCACGGGACAAATAATGGAGTCTTTAATCACAATAATTTTCTGAACACATTTGATTGATGGTTCCGCACCGTCCTTCCAGGTTGGAATAACATGTCGGGCAGGTCATGCAAGAGACGGGATGATTTTTTTGTCTCGTCCAGGCCGTGTATAAATCCTCTGTGCATGGAGACTTTCGAGACACTCTGCATTACCATGGTCATGCTTGGATATAATTATACACTATATGCCGTATTTCATTCCCAGCTTGGGGAGGGGGGCGGGGGGTATTGGGGAGGGATTGGGGGGGGGGGGGTGGTGTGTGTGTGTGTGTGTCTGAATCCTGTTTTGCAGCACGTCGCACTGGCGGCAGCTGCTGCGCGGAACAGATAAGAACTCGGAGCAGCTGAACAGCGTCTCTATCTCGCCGCTCCCTTTAACAGCGCGCTGTCTGACTTTCAAGGTCTGGTAGAGGTCACGGTCACGTGTTAAACCACAAGGGTCAGTACTTAAGGATGGTACTACTACAGCACAGCGCTGCCGAATTCTGCGTTCCGATTGGTCAGAAGGTGTTGATTCAACGGTGAATCAACACGGTGCGACGGGAAAAAAATCACAGGTTAATACTAACGCTCTCCTCGTTCTAATACGTTTAGCGTTTCTATAGCAACAGCTGATGTTTAGGAATTTGTCCTAACACACACACACACACACACACACACACACACACACACACACACACACACACACACACAGTGTGATGAGAACTTACAGGATTGGGACTAAACAGCTGTGTGTCCATCAGAAACCCACTTGTTAGTGAGACTCATCAGAGAAAAGGCCTCAGTTTGCTAGGGAGCGTAAAGAGCCATGGAAAAAAGGTCATGTGATCTGATGAGACCAGAAGCACATGAAGCGATGCTCCCATCATGCATAGTGTCGACTGTACAAGCCTTATGCAATGCAGTGGATTAGAACCCTGTCCAGGGTGTACCCCGCCTCATGCCCCAAATCTCCTGGGATAGGCTCCGGGTATCCCGCGACCCTGTATAGCGGTATAAAGGATAAATGAATAAACAATCCTTGTTTTGTAGTAATAACTCTAACCTCACCTCATTACACCACCAGGCCATTGATTATTGTCCTGTAAAAACTTATCCTCAAGTGTCTCATTCCTCTTATAGAACACGGACACCGCGAGCCCCGGCACTGCCCTCATCCTCCTCACGCTGTATCCTGTTACATCCTGCAATACATGGATTTAATTTTGTATTTTTTAAATTTATTTATTAATTTTTTTCTCTTTCATGCTGAATTACTGGCCACACGTTTTCAAATAATCTCCCTGACTACATAAGAAAAATAAAAAATAAAAAAAAAACCCATAAGAAGCATCGCACCAGGAATTTTAATGACTTTGCTCTGCGGAAAACAAGTGAAACGGCTTGTTGTACAGCTCGCAGGACACATGGCAGGGTGGTGACAACATGTTAATCCTTCACGCAAGTGGGAATTTGAAGGATGCGCTAGTTTTTTTTTTTTTTTTTTTTTTTTTACACGTCTGATTTTTTAAACAACATTCACCCAAAGTGTTGGAGACAGACGGCGGCGGCCTGGTTCCTGTTGTTCATCATGATGATGTTTGTCCGACTTTATAAATTTCATCCGGTATCTTAACAATATCAACTCTATTTATGAAAACAGGCATTTCATTCTCAAAAATGTTTTCGATTATTTAAAACAAAACAGCTCAAGCAGCAAATATCGGCATTTTAGTGAAAGAAGTAGAAAATATAAAAACTGCATCTTCTCTACACAACTTTCTCTTTAAAAAAAAGAATAGATAAAGAAAATGTTCCTTGGATATGGTCCTGGTTTATATAATGCGCACCACATGCGGTGTGTGCCAAGACAAGATGTACGATGCCACGCCTAATGAAATGATATAATAATAATAATAATAATAATAATAATAATAATAATTATTATTATTATTATTAAGATTTTCATGCAGATTATTTCATAATAACAATTTTATTTTATAACTCCCAGCACGCCTGAGAATGATACGATATTCCCAGTGAAAGGCATAAACAAAATAATTTAAATACAAGATAAAAGTCCTGGTGTTCACTGCACTGGATTGTGTGTGACGCGTCACTTATTCCTGCCCTTCTCCGCTGTCATATGATTATGACTTATCTCTGTGGTTTAAATCTATCACACACACACACACACACACACACACACACACACACACACACACACACACAGAGATGAACTATGCAAAACCCAGTTGTTCTTCATGGTGAGTCATTGAGTCAAAAAAATTATAATAATAAAAATTTAATTTTATATATATATAAATTTCTCAACGACAGAACACAAAAACGTTCATACCGGTGATGGGCGGTCACAAAAAATAATAAATAATTAAAAATAATTAATAAATAAATAAGTATGGATTCTTTGAGAGCTAGTAATAGAGCCTCACACAGTATTGAGAAAACCACTATATGACCTCTAGTAACCCCTTTGCCTTTTATGGTGTTTTGTGGGCGTGACATGTGGGCGTGGCATATGGGCAACCATATACAGTTCTGTACACAGTGAAATGAACAGCGTTCCTCCAAGACCAACATACTGTACATGTAACATAAATTAGCAGAAACTAACCAGTTAACTAGGACACCTAATTATCTGACTAACTAAGACTAGCTGGCTTGAATCTAAGAATATGCACAAAATTATCGGAAATAACAACATAAAGCACATGTGTACATGTGCAAACAGGAGCAGCAACACGACAACATGACACAACGCACCCCAACATTATGACCACCTACACCCCCCCCCCATCCCCCCCACCCCCCCACCCCTCCTTTTCCCCATCACAAACAGCAGTAACCGTTTCATCCATTTGCTCTACACTTGCGCTTCACTTGGACTACACGGCACACCCACTGTACACTACTTAATATTAGGCATAATTTAAATTGTCTGAATACATTTGCAATTTAAAAAATAGATAGCGTTGGTGAATCAAATTATTTTCTCTTCTACTCGTACTGAAAAAATCCAACGTCCTGCAGACTTTTCGCACCTCTGCTTATGAAATGAGTTACTTCTCCTTTTTACGACACTTGGCTTTACACTTGACGCCCCTGCAATTCAAATCACTTTGAAGTCAACTTGCATAAAAGCTCCACAGACCTGTAGATCGCGAGACGGGAGGAAGGTCGAACAGTTTCTCATGATTAAATGTGGAGTTTGATCATGGGACTGATGGCTTACTATTTCTTTATAGGGAGATTTATTTTCTCACACACACACACACACACACACACACACACAGTAGAAAAAAAGAAATTTATTTAATATATGGGTCAAATTTATCTAATATTTCACATTATGTTGGCGGTCATTATTATTAATCAGTAATATGACTGTAATAAAACGGTTCTAAATTCTACATTCAAACCCTTAACGACCACACACACACACACACACACACACACACACACACACTGATTATTATTATTATTATTATTATTATTATTATTCTGTATTAACAGGACAGGTTTTAAGTCACCACTAATTGACTACACTCGTCACTGTGTGTTATGGTTGCTTAGCAACCAACAGCAAACTATTTACCGGTTACTTGGTGTGGTGAAAGAACTGGAGTTCACAAGTATCAGTAACAATGAAAAAACAAACAAACATACAAACAATACGCATGTGTGTGTGTGTGTGTGTGTGTGTGTGTGTGTGTGTGTGTGTGTGTGTGTGTGTGTGTGTGTGATGAGATCACTCACACACACCCGCTTACTGCTTTACTGGACTGTTTCGTTCTATTGACTACAGCGGGCGTAAATTGTACGTATTTTATTTGCTTGTGATACAATGAAGCACGAAAAGGAACATTAACAAAGCTAAGAGTGAAGCTAGTCGATGATGGAGCACTGCTGTGTGTATGTACAGTAGCTGGCTGGTTTAGCATTTAATAGTTTATGCTAGTTAAGTTAAGCGAAAGTTACTCAACACCGGCATCCGTGGCGAGAGTAAAATGTGCTGCTGGTCGAGTCCCTAAAGAATAAATAAATAAATAAATAAATAAATAAATAAAGTATATAAAACCTATTATCGTTCATATCTAAGCTTTAGGAGATCTCTACATAATTTTTTTTTTATAATTGTAGCAATATAATTGCAATTTTGTAACTGGTATCTCAGCACACTGTACAAACTCGCCGTTCAAAACCTGCAAAATAAAGCGATTTTTACCTACTTGATGTATTTTTTGCATTTTGTTCGACATTTCGTGAAAACGGCCCCATCTGTCCCAAGAGTGCAAGCAGGGACGGTAGCAAGAAGAAAAGGGAGCCGCTGGAGGTTCGGTTTTTAAAGCAGCCGGTGCCGAGAGGAATCACACATTAAGGTTAAGTCGGGTTTAATGCTTATTTATTACATATTGTACCTCATTAACGTGTCTTTTCTAAATGTTTTAATTGTTCGTATATGCAAAATATATGATTACAGTGTAGGAAATGGCTGGAACGGATATTATCTGCATTGACGTTACTTCTTAATGGAGCAACACTCGCCGCTGGAACGGATTACGTTCGTGTGCCGCCGTGATCTTATATACATTTTGCATCTCCGCCTCCATACACTGGCACCGCACACACACCTAGACTCGGTGACCAAAAGGATTGAGACAGAAGTGTGACTCGTGATGCTTAAGTGACGTCCTCGAATTTGTAAAACAGTGACAAATTTAAGACGATATAAATAACAGTGAAATTACTCTACAATCGTCATTATTTAGTTTAAAGTCGCTTCCTGAAGCTCATGCACAGAAGTTTGGCACAGAAGTTCTCAAGGCACTTAAAATTTAACGGACCCAGCTGACGAACTCGGCATGCAGACGGGCGAGAACTCATTAGTGACGTCACCGGCTTCGTGCACAGGGAGAACTACGGTATAATACGTGGCACATGCCGTCTTATCCTTGTCACATACTTTTGGCCCCCACTGCGGGTGCAATTTCTTAACTGACTAAGGAGAGACCTGGACCGACGCAAAGTTTTAAATCAATTCCTATTTAATGCAGACTTGTTTTCTAGGTCTCTTTAATTAATTAATTTATTTATTTATTTTAAAGTCTGCTTATTTCCGATAAACAAATTGCTCTCTCTCTCTCTCTCTCTCTCTCTCTCTCTCTCACACACTCTCACACTCTCTGAATGCAACTCAGCCTTTTAGAAAACAACCTCCCACACATGACATGAAACAGAGCTTGATTTAGCCTGTGGTTTGTGGTTTGTGTTTGTCCATCGCGGGGTTAAAAGAATGACACAATGCGCCGTCTGTAAATGAGCGCGCTCGGACGTCACCCGTCTTAGTTCTGTAATCCAACACAGAATGAGACGGTCATCAGGTCACTGGGCAGAATATATTCAATATATTCAATATTATTGACTCCCCTAATATTAATATTAATATTATTCACGCCTTCACTGAAGAGAGAGAGAGGGAGAGGAACAGCAGTGAGCCTCGTCCTCTAACAGCAAATAAAGTTGGAGACGCTTATCGAGGATAAAAACGTTGTTGAAAGGCTTGTTCTGTTTTCAACCAAGTTTTAACCTCCCGACAGAAGCAACCTGGATTCAAAACAAAACAACATGGCACCGAGCAGGATTCACACCGCCACACGCATTTCTAGAAGACCTCAGATCACCAGGGATCCACATTTTGGATTTGTTTAAACATCACATCTGTGCCAGAGGTGGGAACAAGGCACTGTTGGTTTACAAATCACAAGGAAAAACCCAGGTCTTGACAAGTCCAGTGCAATTAAAGTGCTGAAAAAAAAAAAAAAAAAAGCTGAAGTGAACTTATAAGCACTTAACATAAAGGTGCCATATGGAACAAGTCACCACAGGTCTCAGAGCTCCGCTCATGTGTGTCAGACGACACTCCACCTGAAATACAGGTCAGATGATGCGTACTGCAGAGCCACGCCCATCCACGCACCGGCTGAGCCGAGCAACAAGCTGGGGGGAGGGGGGGTGGAGCTTCTCATATGAGGTCACATTGGGGGGGGGGCAGGGGGGGGGGCAGGGGGGGTCTAATCGATGATCGTTCAGGAGCCAAAAATTGGAAAAGAAAATTTTTTGTACACTCGCACTAGACACGCATCTGAATGTCTGAAAAATGACTAAACCCTGAATTTAACACTTTACAGATATGTTTACAAGTCAAGTGAACATAAATTATAGTATCTCTGTACTATTTCTAGACAAACGTTTATCTCGATGGACATAGATG
The DNA here is from genome assembly GCA_011419295.1 of Clarias macrocephalus. NCBI lineage: Eukaryota > Metazoa > Chordata > Actinopteri > Siluriformes > Clariidae > Clarias > Clarias macrocephalus. The sequence goes on along the minus strand of JAAGKR010005244.1, from coordinate 25,547 downwards.
GGGGCTCAACTTTCAGTTCCCTTTAACTCGAGATGAGGTTTTCAGTATTTTCACTAAACAAACCCGTTTATCTCGATTTGCTTCGGGATTTTCTCGGTGGCTTCAAACGGCAAACAAACAAACAAACAAACAAACAAACAAGCAAATAAATAAACAAACAAACAAATAAAACAGCAGTTCATGTTGTTGCTTTTTGTATCGGCTATTCTTGCATCACAGGTTCTACACCCTGCAGCCTTTTGGTTGATGTAAACAACATAATCTATACGCCGCTGTACTACAAACTGTAGGTCATATAGAGGCGACAGAGGCGGGTTCGCGTATACAACAAACTCTACGTCATACAGCACGCAAACCGTCTCTGTCGCCAGGGAAGCAGCTTTGTCTCTGTCTAGTGCAAACGGAAACGCTGTCAGACTCGTTCAAAGCTGAAAACTGATGAATGCTTTAATGAAAATGAATAATTTTTTCTTGGGAAAAAAAATAATGAATTCAACTTTTTGAATGTTTGACTTTTAAAAACATACGCAATGAAGTTTAAAATGAATTAAAGAAGGAATGATGGTTTGACGCGTCGGCCGCACCAGCCGTCCCCGAACAGGCAGAGCGAGACAAACCTGTCTGAAGTCCTCGGTTTATTCTCAGGAAGAGAGCATATTTAAGCCTGTTGGTCACGTACATCAAAAGAACAAAAGTCATCAACGTGCAAGTCATAGAGACGCCCGGAGACAGACAGACGGACGATAGGAATCACATTAGCATCAGACAAAAAGGTTCCAGCGAGCCAGTGGTTTGAATATTCATCCAGACACGGGCTATAGCGAGTACGACTGTACAGTGTGTGGAATGAAAGGTTTGTTTTATGGATTATAGGTGCATAGGGGAAGCTGACACAAGATCAGAAAACCTTACGGTTCAAAGTGAAGTCACATTAAACGTCTTCTTGAGTTGTGATTCGAGTCGAAGAGGAGTTCGAGTCTAATCCACGACTCTGCAACTATCCGGATAACACTGTGAATTAATCACGGACTCGGACGACTAAAGGGATGCGACGCGTGAAGTCTGAAGGCTTCGAGTTTCTTTTTTTTTCTCTGCCATAAAACACAATTATATTCTATTTAAAAGCTGAACTCTGTGCATAAGTCAAGCAAACATTCTACTATTAAAGTCCCGAGAATGACGTCTCTTGCATGAAGGTTTCTTGTTTGAATGAAAGTTTAGAATCACAAAGTTTGAGTCTTGAGTCAGCAAGCTTTTAATGAAGTGTGCACATATTCTAGCAGGTCAAACAAAGAGAAAAAAAATGCATCACATTTGTCAAAGTTTAGCTGTTGCGGATTTTCCGCCCAGTATTTACCGTCGCACATATTGAGACCCTGGATGAGGTGCCAAGCCACACACACACACACACACACACACACCATAAAAGGCAAAGCTCATAGAAAGTTTAAAACAATGAAATGACTCTTAGTAGTGAATGGGGAGGTGGGATGGAGGGGGACAATTACTTTTTCCCTTCTACCTTTGTTGTGAATTTGTTGTGGATTACTTGCGCCTGTGTAGGGATGGAGAGATTGGATTTTTTAACAAATTTATGATTTATCTCTGTTTTCATTTGAGCTGGTACATTGGTGCAATTCCTCTATAATCCTGCAGGTGGTGCACTCTAAACTATGCACACATGAAATTTTTTAATTATTTGTGACAGTTGTTTAGAATGAAAAAAAAAAAAACAGATATTCATACAATCTTGAAAAAAAAATACAATTAGAATACAAATTTAAACAGTACCTGGGCATCATGGCATCATTGTATTGGGTGATTAATATAAAATTATTTTTCATAAAATGCTCATTAAATAAAAAATCACACATAACATCACCGATCATATCATTTGAAGCTGTTCAATCATAACTAAACGACTCTACTTATACTTATACATTTAACGGAAAACAGCTAAATTAATTGGACTTTTGATTAATGTGATTCTGAATGTGAATACTGTACTGTATATACACTCATCTCCATGAAATAATAATAATAATCATAATAATAATAAAAAATGAAGATTGTAAATGAACACAGATGTAGTGTTTGAGATCTTGCACAAAATCAGGTTTCGGATTTAACTGTACATCATCTCCAGTCCCATCATCCTCCTGTCCGTTACAAACCATTATTACTCTCCGCCCTGAAACTTGCCAGAACCCGAGCTCTAGATCGCCGGGTTCTTTCCACGATCACTCCTCAGCCCATACGCGATGACTGGAATTACCATTTGCAGTCTTCGGATGCACTTTACCCTCGCAGTCATTGTTTCATTTAAAATCCAATGTGCTTGAGTCTCGAGCCAGACTGAATATACTGTGAGGAAAGTTCAGCCACGTCGTTAAGCTCCACTTACTGCTGCAGAAAAATCAATATTATTGCTCGAGTAAGATACCTTCAAACGGCTCCATCTGGACTTTCGAACAAATCAGCCAGCATTAGCATTTCTGTCCTACAAATCAGTTCACGCTCTAATGAATGGGGTAGAAGGCAGTTCAGATATCATTGGTACACTTTAGGAATTTATAAACACAAACAAGTTGGTGATTTCAGGATAAATTCGATCATTGCTGGTTTCCTGGGAACAACCTGTACACCGGATGATTTACTAATGATCCAAACAACCGGTCATGTCGCAGCATCCAGAACCAGGTCAGGAGTAAATGTTCACATCGTTTATATCATTACGTACAGTGGTACCCCGGCATACTGACACACCGCCTCATGAATTTTCACCTTAAGAACTGACATTTAGCAAGAAATTTGCCTTATGAAGCATTTCCGGCATACGAGCGACCGAACCGTGTTTGCGTCAGCGGAAAGCCAAGCGAAACGAGTTGAAGGGTTTTTTTGTGTGTTTTTTTTTTTTGTGCAAGATTTAGTGAAGACATTGCTCCACGAGTCCCAAGAACGTCAGCAAGGACGGTAGCAAGAAGAAAAGGGAGCCGCTTTCGGTTTGGTTTTTAAAGCCGCCGGTGCCGAGAGGAATCATAAACTGAGGTTAAGTCAGGTTTAATGTCCATTTGTTTCGCATTTGATTTCGTTTACATGTCTTTTCTAAATGTTTCGATTGGTTTTATATGCAAAAATATGATTACAGTGTTGGAAATTGGTTATATTTAGTAATATTTTTGGTTGACTGGAACCGATTATCTGCATTTACATTAATTCCTATGGGCAAATGCGCTTTACAATACAAAAATTTCATCTCAAGAACTTGCCTGCAGAATGGATTAAAACACCACTTTGAGGCACCACTGTACTGTACATGGCATTTTGGCAGACTCGTATTATACATCTGGGTTAAGCAGCCCAGGGTTAAGGGCCTTGCTTAAGGCCCAACATTGTTAGTTTTGTGGTGCTGGGATTTGAACCAACAACCTTCCAATCAAATGGTTAAGGCTGTGGGTTCCTGGGTTACTGATCAGAAGGTTGGAGGTTCAAATCCCAGCACTGCCAAGTTGCCATTGTTGAGCCCTTGAGCAAGGCTTTTAACCCAGTCTGCTCCAGGGGGCGCTGTAAGCTGGTGAACCCTTCGCTCTGACCCCAGTTTCCTAACTGGGATATGCGAAAAATAATTTCACTGTGCTGTAAAGTACATGTGACAAATAATTTCACATAATTTTTTAAAATTATTTATATCAAGCATCAGATTGAAGAAAATAAATTCAACAAGATATCAGTAATATTAACCAAAACATTCCAGTTGGTGGTTTGATTCTTTCAGAAATTCTGATCTCTTGGGATTTTCACAAAAAACAAAAATGTGTACAGGAAGAGAAAGAGAGAAGACCAGATGGGTCTGAAGTGTCAGGAATGCTACGATTAGTCAAACAAACAGTCTTTACAAGCACGGTGAGCAGAAAAGCATCACAGAAACCGCCAGATGTGCTCCAACAGCAGGACATCACACCTGGTTCCACTCCAGTCACCCCAAAACAGGAATCTGAGGCTACAACAGAATCCGGTTCGCTGAGATCTTCTCCTGTCCAGTTCTGACATCGTCATGAAGAGCTCACATGATCACGTCAATTAGGTTTCTATTACGAGTAACAATTCTTCTATCCACATCCTGCAACGTATAACGAGATCTCCAAAGACTTTCATTCATACTGAACTGGAAAGCTGCCCCGCTAACACCATGCTCAGTTTAGCAGCATTAGCACAATCAGTGTCGAGGACGGTTCTAGGAGCGATCTGAAAGCGTTCACGCGACCGTCTCCACAAGAAAACAGAGACAAAACAGCACGACCTCATACCTGAAGGCAGTTTACTAGAACGGCTGAATTACATTTCTGTTGTCTTTTTTTTTTTTTTTAGATTTCTATCCTTGATTTCTTATTAGATTGCATTTTCTAAAAGAAACAGAGCGCGGTGCCAGATGCGAGCGCTCTCCCTGCGAGCCTGGCGCCATGTCGGTCCGTGCGCCGGTGGGTGAGCCAGCCTCATTAGCCGCGCTCCGTCTGTGCCGCGCATTTTTACTTGGGCTGCTAGTGTTGGCTAGCGGTTCTGTGTTCTGTGCGTTTGCTCCTTGACTCCTCAGGAGTACATACGGGACCTGTACGGGCAAATTTATTCCGATTCTTTTGTATTTTTAATTCTCGGCTCGACTGTAGGCCGCCAACTCGAGCGCTGCTGATGTTTTCACCCGATGCTAATTAGCTCTACTCCATGCCAGCTCTATAGTTACAAGCCTCCCTGCTCAGCTGCTGATTACTTATGAATCCTTAGTGTGTGTGTGTGTGTGTGTGTGTGTGTGTGTGTGTGTGTGTGTGTGTGTGTGTGTGTGTGTGTGTCGCTCTGCCAGACTCTACCTTACTGTTCATCATTCTGCCAACAATTAGATTCCTTTAAACTGGTCAAGTAAAAAAATTCTCATTTCCTCAGCTTGCTTATAACAAACATCAAAACGTTCAGTACCGAGACGACGGGTCCTCCGACGGGGACTTGGTTCTTGACCTTGTACATGTCATGCACCAGCCTGCTCATGTACTGTACAGTGCGGTTAAACAGTTTAGAGCAGTTGTTAATGCATCGTCTACACAGTTTAAGGCTGTCCAGCTCACATTCCAGCTGTCTAGACTGACTACTTCAAGTCTACTTATTGAGCCGATACGTATTTGCTAAAAACAAATCACATTTCACTAGAGATTCACCAATCAATCAATCAGCGGGTGACTGGAACCGGACATTGTTAGCGGCTCGATCGGTCGTGGCTGGTGATCAGCCTCGGATACAACCGAGTCTGTCCAGATAGCACATGTTCTCCCAAGTGGCGCAACAGAAACGCGTTCACTCCACCATCTGTAAGCGATCCAGACCCCTTCTGCTCTCTGGAAGCCTCCGGCTCGCCGGCCCCACGTGGTCTGCTCGGGATCCGTGTGACGTCTGGGGACCGATCCACTTGACCATGAACACCGTCTTGGCCTCGGCTGATGCAGGCAGTTGTTTTTCTGATGGCTTGTGACTGCAGCCGATCGACAGCTCAGGACTCTCTAACCACCTCTCTTATGTTATAGTGAACTTTCACACAGCATGAGCGCAAATCAATGTGTATTATATCCATCTGAGATCCCCCAAATGAGGATGCGTTCCCTGTTAAATCTGGTTCCTCTCCGGAATCTTCCTGTTCCCGTCTCGGGGGGTTTTTCCCTGTTCACTGTTCTGTACCGCTGATTTGCGACAACAACTATTTTTAAAAAGCGCTATATAAATAAAAGCTCAAAATAGCCATCTGTAGCTGTAGGGAAGGGCTGCATCACATCACATCACATCACATCACATCACATCACATCACATCAATCGTAGCGGCAGTGCAGCCAATCACATGCTCCTGTGCTTTATTAACACCCCCAAAAGGGCATGTTTAGTGTGTTTAGTGTCTCGTGTCTCAGGGAGGCAGATGATGACCTTTGACCTCCCTGGTTGAATTGAGATTTTTCAGTTCATTTTCAAGCTCAGACCAGTAGCCTGAAGAAAGTCAAATATTTAATTGCTCATCGCTTTGTTATAAATATATAATTGAATTATTCATTAAAAAGGTATGAAACTGGTTTTGTTTTCCGTCAGAACAGGTTATAAAAAAGAAAATCCGAATCGGCCAAAATCGGCGGTACTGGCAGGTCAAACGTCGTAAATCGTAAATCAGTATCAGCCACGGAAAGCACCATCGACGCATTTCTACATTTCATCGCGGTTTCCCAAAAGTTTATTACTAATCACTATATTAATAAATAAATAAAACACTTATTTATTTATTTATTTAATTTATGTCCCTAGTTTTCTAAAAACAATATTAAATAACTATAATATCTCCCTGTTCCCAATGAACACCAACCACCAGTGAGTTTCCTGCCTAGTAACTTGTAAACACATACCGTACACAGTTAGTCTCCGAGCGCCACGCTGAAAAACAACTCCATTTTATAAATGATCAACTTTTTTTCTAATGCACATCAGGATAAAACCTTTGGCTGTGCATCAACACCGGCTGCTCTAGTAGTCGCACGGCGTGACGCACGTCAGCGGCACAACAAGACGCCTGTGACGCAGGTTAGCGACACCGATGTCCACAACATCACACCTCTGAGTAAACACAAAGACCAGACGGCCGGAGGGTCGCGTCACTTCTATAATCTTAGATTCCTGAAACAAAGGCCGAACCGAGCCCAGTTATCCGGGTGACATTTAGACTTGTGTCGGCGCTCTGCAGCCTCCTACATTATTAACTGTAAGTATCCATAATTTACAACTAGAGCAGGAACAGACATGGTTATCACAACTACTATTTATTTAATATAATACTCCAGATTAGTTTTTGAGCTTTAAATGTCTTTGTACTGCACTTTTCCTCTTCACCTCCACCTCCACCCTCTCGTCGTCTTCAGTCCTAGTCTTGGGCCTGATACTGATACGGCTAATCTCGCTAATCCCTCCAACACGCTCGAACTTACACTTTTATCTGTAGCTTTTTCAATTAACTTTTTATCTCACCTCCGGGTTTCTCTCTGAACCTCACGATCTGAAATCCTGTATTTAAGCTTTAAGCACTTCATTAAGAACATCAACCTTATTGACTACACCGTAAAAAACATGCTTCAATAGAAGGACAACGTAAACGTGCTTCAGTTATCAATGGAGGCAGCTGTAATCCTAAAACTCGCTGCTTGGCTCACGTTCAGTGCTTATTTCTAAATCTATTCCCTCCATCTGCCAGCTTGATCCGCTTCCAATCACCCTCATCTGTTTTCTCACGCCCCATTTCCCACTTCATTAATAAGTCCTTTCAATCTGGTTCTGTACCTCTGGCCTTAAAATAACTCCGAGCAGACCCGGAAACTCGCTCCAGCTTCTCACGTTATAGGTGCGATTCCGCGTCTTCAGGTGGGATCTCACGAAAAACGGAAATGACGCGCGCACTCAAGAATGATGTTTTTATAACAGAGTTCATCATTTAGTCACAGGGTTGGTTCTAAAAGCACAAGGACATTTTAATGAGTTTAATGACTGAATGTATGTATTTCAGCATTTATTCTATATTTATTCAATCATATTTAAACAATCTATAATTCAGCCGGTTGTAGATGTTAAAACCTGATAATGTGAACTCATGACCATGTGACTCATGACACCGTCATGTTCAGGTAAAGGAAAAGTGATGGATTTCGTAATCTACTGTACAATGAGCATTAACAAGCAGACGGTATAAAAGGATTAAAAGATAAATGCATGAACAATATGCCTCAATGTGTATTTTAAGGAATATATTTCAGTATTTCAGGCAAAATCGCTGTAGATTTTTGTTAACGACTCATAATTCATCTGAAAGATGCATATGGGGTTTTATACCCTTTGTATTTAATGTGCAAAAGTCTCCAGCGTTCATATTAAATTAACCCATACACACACTGTTCGGGTCAAATTTCCCACACAAATTTCCATAATTCTGTATTTTCTATATTGTACACCCAAGTTTTTCTTATTTTTCCTATATTGTACATTTTGAATCGTACAGATATTTTATTCTTTCTTGGTTAAATTTACTTTCTATTTTGTTTTTCATATTTATTTCCTATTAATAGTCTTTATTTTAAGGCCACGGGCCGTCGTCTAAGCATTTCACTGCATATCGTACTGTGTATGACGGTGTATGTGACGAATACAATTTGAATTTGATCCATTTCGACAGCAATTAAAATGCCCTAAATGTCGTTGTTTCAACCTGAAATTTGACGACTTTTCCTGAAATCACCCAAAATACACAAAAATTACATATTTTTAAATATAGTCTTTGTACAGGTGCCAAAATTTGTTCCAGGTCAGATTTGACCCGCATCTATTGCACCTGTTGGTGTTTGGAGGGTCATGGGGGGGGGGGGGGGGTGGGGGGGGTCTCGAAACAGTGAAAGACTGAAACAGCACAAGAGTGAACATAAGGAACAGGGGTCATACAGAGGTCAGAGGTCACATGGTGCCTTGACACAGGTATGAGATCTGCACCTGCAAAAACAAGTACCAGCAGTGGAGCAAAAAAAAAGTATCAATTTGTTTGATCACGATAGTTTGGATTGTTTTGTGTTGTGGCACTGAGGACAGCGTTTCATGTGGTACTGCGTCTACCCGGTTATATAATAAATCCCAACCGTTCTACAACCGTGTTTTTGCTCATTTTACTTTCAGTATAAAATATTAAAATCATTGTGGCTGTTATGTTTTCATGTCTTGGTTGAAACGGGACATCGGATTGTGTGATGGATGTTTTAAAAGACTCTCCCTCATCTCTGAAACATTGATTAAGGATGAATCATCCATTTATTAATGTCAGACAGGCGACTTATACAATCTTTAAAAGATCATACAGTGAAGGCATAGAATATGAACTGTATGGAAGAGTGCGATTAAATTAAAAGATGAAGATTACATTTATGAAAATTGGAAAGTAATACTGCCGCAGGCTGCAAAGATGCAAAAAAGTTTATGTACCAGCCTCGGCAGTGACCTCGTTTCACCTCTCGTCTGTTCCGACCCCTCAGCATTCAGCATCAGCAGCGACCTCGTTTCACCTCTCGTCTAATCACCTCCTGATCATCTCTCATCATCTGCACCCGTGTCTCACTGGCTCAGGACTTCAGTTAGATGTTTTATAAATTTTTTTTATGCTTGAATGATTCACAGGCCATGTTGGAGGACGTTACTTTTTAAAGTAACTAATGACGTTACAAAATTACTGTCTTCAAAAAGTAAACCGTTACATTATTGCGTTACTTTCTGATAAAAGTAACTAGTTCGAGGACTTTCCCACTGCAGAAAATGAAAACTCCTTTGTGCTTCCTCATGCATGTTGTTTTAGTCAAGACCTTTATAATTATTCTCCCATCATCACTCAGCCAAGTTTGGCCCATAATCTGTTAAACTTCTAATACCCCTATCTCACCTACGCGGTGTCGCGCAGTGGCCGTAAGTACGGTTCATCAGGATTCACCGCCAGTTTCAGCGCCGTGATTAGGTTTCCATCTTACCGTGCGTCGGCCCTCACATAGTCAAACCGCATTGGTGAGATAGCGGTATAATAGCAGAGGGGGGCGGGGTATCGGGGGCGGGGCTTGAAGGACGACTTTCTCACACACACACACTCACACACTCACTCACACACTCACTCACACACACACACACACAAACAAACACACACACACAAACAAACACACACACACACACACAAGCACACACACACACAAACACACACACACACACACACACACACACACACACACACACACACACACACACACACACACTAACAGAATGACTGCTGCCTGGCTCACTGGTTACATAAATTATCTGAATAGCGGATTACATTTTTGAAAATATAACTAAATAACTGATTTAGTAACTAAATATAACTAAATAACAAACAGACATTCCTCTGAACTGCTCAGGTACAGGGACTGGACTAAAAATAACGAGAGGCAAAACCTTTATTTGAAAAAAGATGAACAAGTTAGACATACGAGTAAATCTGGCTCTTTGGAAGCAAAATATGAAGAAATGAGTAGGGACTCAAGACTTCTGCACAGCACTGCTACACCTACACAGCCATGCAAAAAAAAAAAAAACAAAGGTTTTGTGAAAAAAAAAAAAAAACTGAACATATGTGATGCCAAAACGACGCTCTGTAGTTACATTTCTGAGGGAGTGAGGGGTTTGCTCATGATTCATTCTTTGTTGATTTTTCTTTAGAGTGTTTAAGAGCGACTGTTTGTCCAGGTATATAATGAGAAGGTTGTGTTCAGCATGAAGACGTCTTTCAGGAGGCGGCAGCACGACCAGCTCGAGACTCCGCTACTGTTTTCCTTTAAATCAACCAATAATGCTGTTAATGGTGGAAAGGAGGAATCTCATGATTCTCATCCCTCTGGGACAGAACCCGCTCAGAACAACAATCCAGTTCCTTAGGAAATGTTCTCATTGCTTTTTGCTTATACTGTAGGTTCGCTTAAAGCTGCCTCTATTCCAATCTGCTCTATTCCATCCAATCTGAAAAGAAGGAAAGAAGTAGCTGGCATGAGATGTATGCGGAGAATCGAGCCAAAATGATTAGCATTTATTTACTCCCTGCATGTCTGTATATTTTGAAATGTAATCCTGGTGAAGCACAAATCCTATCATCATCATCATCATCATCATCATCATCCCAAGACCCATTTCTGATCTCCTTTTTCTACGCAATTGTTACAGAGAATCTCAGACACCTGCAAGCCTCCACAGTGAGATACAGTGCACACGCGTGAGACGGCTCTCTCCATCCCTCTGTCTGCGCTCATTCCTCTCATTCTGATGAATCATAGTGCAGCCTTTGACATGGTGAATCACGATATTCATGACAATTTGGCTTCCGCTGTCTTCGGATGATTTACATCTCATCTGGAAGAATCCAATCTGTATTCCTTGATGCATTTAAACCCGATCAGATTGTGCACAAACCGAGCTCAGTGAAGACCTGGTCAGACAAATATTTTGGAGAACGCCAGCGTCCTGCACTGAGCCTTGATCTCGACACCTTTGGGATGGACTGGAGCTGGAGACTCCCCTCATCCTGATCTCAGTAACACTTCTGTAGCTGGACAAACACAGATCCCCACAGCCATGCTGCAAAATCTATTGGAAAGCCTTCCTAGAAGAGCGGCGCGTGCAATAACAGGGAACAGGGATTCGATATGGAATGGGATGTTCAATATGTTTTAAAGAAACAGGGTAGACAACCTGTACAGCAAGTCCCCAACATACGAACAAGTTCTGCTCCGAGAGCTCGTTCATAAATCCAATTTGTTTGTAAGTCCAACAATAACAATTGGCTATACACGGTTTAAAACGTAAATGCTCCATGATTTTGTCCTTTTTCTTTAGAATGGTTAAACGATTCATGTTTTAAAAAAAAATTATTTTTTTTTAAAATGGAAACCTTATTTTTATTATTTTTTTTTTTTGCTGTACTGACTCTTTGAAATCTACTGTACTTATTGGATAAAGATCTGATTGTAACTACAGATAAAAGGGTTTTTCTTTTTATGAATGCTGGTATTGATTACCTGACAAGACATTTACTGCTTTTTATTGGACTTGTTGAAACTCACTGACTCGTTTTAATCCATCTGAGAGTTGGAGAACAAACAGGCTGTAAAAGCATACAATTGTATTTTTGAAAAAAAAAAAAAATTTAAACACTGTGGTCTTGCACCTCCAGGGTTTGGGTTCGATTCCCACCTCGGGGCATGTTTGCATGGGATTTGCATGTTCTCTCCCTGCTTGGTGGGTTTCCTCCCTCAGTCCAAAGACACGCATGGTGCACAGGTTAATTGGCGTTCCCAGATTACCCGCAGTGTGCGAGTGAGCGAAGGGAATTTTGTTCATTACAAAAAAAAAAAAAAAAAAGGAGGAAGAAGGAATGCATCACATGTACCGTGTACCGTACAAGCCCTTAAATTTTAAAGTTGAATCTAATCTAATCCAATCCAAAGTGCCCCTGTTTAAGTGGTTACTAAGGATGATCCAAGTGCATTGCACAGCGCTACAGTCTCTCTTTGTTGCCCCCAGTACCGAAAGCCACCATCCGTCCACGCGAACTTATTACACAACAGAGAGAACGATGGCAAAACAAATACTGCACCATCTCTTCTTATTTGTTTTTTTGTTAAGAAAATGTTCCACTTAAATGTCCTATTTGTATTTGGTGTCATCCCGAACCATATGAAATACATGGAGAAAGTGCAGCGCTCAAATAACGATTCAGAAGGAATCACCTGCACAAGCAAAGTGGCTGGAAGAGGTGAAACCTCCTACACAAGAAACGATCTACGTATATACGTATATATGCACACTGTATACAGTATACAGTTTTTCATGGCTATGCAGATGAGACAGATTCAGACACGAGTGTACTTGAACCGCTCTGCCTTCTACGTCTTTCACACACAAATCAATTTTAGAATCATTACGTATGGTATCATTCCGCTATTCAAATTATTTTATACCTTATCGGCATTGGTAGCGTAGATTTATTTGTTGCCAGTGGTTTTATTTAGCCCGGTCACATAAGGTTAATTTGGACCGCCGGTAATTTGGATTACAAATTAAGGCCGGCCTGTTGAAGTAGAACACAGCGCTGAGTTTTATTAATCGCCCCTCTGCATTAATTAGGTGGGAACAGAATTTAGCACAAAAGCCAAAAGCCAAACTCATTTCTGTTCAGCATCTGTATCAGGGTTATGGGAAATTACCACCACGCTGACCTGAAAGTGCTTACACACATTTGAAACTCATTGGCAGATTCAGGATACGTCATCAGCAGGGGGGTTTTTCTCAGCACTGCGTCGGTGCTGCGAGAGGTGACTAGGCGTGTTCAGATCTGATTTTCCTTTTACTTCTGAGATCCTGTCTGAATTTAGAAACAACGCTGATGTTTAACTCTGCTTTCAGTCATACTGTAATATTAAGACTATCCATAAGTCCATGTTAAATGTTATTACAAGATGTAAATATGACATCTACTGAGAAGATCTACGGTCTTATGTATTATTATTATTATTATTATTATTATTATGTCTTATATATTATGACCACTGAACACCACTGATCACCAGTTATACCAGCAAACTGGTGACAGGGTCATGGCTACCCAAAGCTCACTCACGCCTGCAGGGTGCAAATGCTGGCGATGATAGAAAGGCACCAGAACACCCAGTGCACGAGGGGCTCAGCAGACCACCGACAGATCCCAAATCCCATCAAGCCCCACACCACAACTCAACACCCAAAGGATCGGCTGCCAATGTCCTGATGCCAGGCACCACAGCTCATCCCCTGAGGCCCGGTGGAGCCACACCCCGAGGGTGGCACAAGAGGAACACAAACCCTAGGTCATTTCAATGTCAATTTTAGGGGCTTCAGTTACGTTTCCTCATCTGCTGGTGTTGGTGTTTCATCAAGTCCAAAGTCAACGTAGATTTTAAAGCGCTTCATACTTTTGACTGCTGACAAGCTTCATGGAGAAGCTGATTTCATTTTTCAGCAGGACGGTGCACCTGCCCACACGATGCTGCGCTCGATTGGCCTGCGAACCTGCCCAACATGAACCCCACGGAGAATCTATGAACCCAGCAAGACCGATGAGCTGAAGGCTGCCATCAAAGCAACCTGGTCTTCAATAACACCTCTGCAGTGCCACAGGCTGATCGCCTCTGGGCTTTCCTCCAGAGGTACAGTAATTCATGTTGAAGCCCCGACCAAGTAGTGAGTGCACAAATGTACATTTCTAAATTATTTGAGACACTGTAGTTTTGATCCTCTAAAACAAATAATAATGTAAAATGGTTATTGTGTGAAAACAACAACAAAAAAAATCGGCTTGAAATATTTCACTTCTTGTATTTTCACTTTATAAATCAAATGACCAAAAAAACAAAAATGGGGCTTTTTTTAAAATTTTTTTTTTTAATGCTATTCTAAATTTTCTAAGATGTACTGAAAAGCCAGATTTTGGTGATACACACCATGAATGTATTTATATTTCTCATACTGAAATACATTCATTGTAGTGCACTTGTGTTTCTTTTCCTCTCCTCCTTTTTTCGCACTCATACGCTCAGTTCCTGCTGAGATCGTGACCCTTTCATTTAAATGAGCGATTCCAGCATTATGGATGTGACATTTACACTCCCGTCGGCTAACAAAGTGTCTCACGGGAGAGACGAGCTTAGGATCAATGACTCGGTTTGCACATGTTGTCTCTTAACCTCATGAGGACAAGACAGACAAATCCTAAAAAAAAAGGCTCTACAGAGTTACACAAGTTCCATATAATATACACATCTGTCATTCTCAACTAGAAAACTTAAACACAGGGCAATAAAGGATCAGCCTATGAAGTTACATTTGTTGGCACTTTAAAGTTGAAGCTTTCACTCCTCTGGTCAGTTTCTGAAGAGTTTATTTCTAACATGTAAAACTATTGTTATCTCCTAAAAACTGAACATGTTTTTTGAAATCATTCAACATAAAATTCTACCTAAAAACTAGCATGAATAAAGTTTTCCAATGTCTGACCAAGTGCACAGTATCTGTAAAATATTATCCTACAATCTAATGTACTAGAATTTTCTTTAGTAGAGTTTCTAATAACATTTTGATATTTACACCTTAAGAATTCAACAACATAACTGCCAGTGGGTTAAAATTGATATTTAACAGTTAAATATCTTAAATCAACCCAAGATTACGTTCAAAATGTTATACATATGCTATTAAACTGTAAACAAATATATAAAGAATAGTTTTAATAGATTTAGTTAAAAATGTACATCAATTTTATTCATATATTTTTTTTATGATTTTTAGATTCTACAGGTGAATATAAATAATAAATATTGTAATCTTCTCTTAAACAGCTAAAGATGTTATAGTTAAAATGCTGCTTTCAACCCTCAGAGAAGTGTTTTAACAAAACAAACAAACAAACAAACAAACAAAAAAGTTTACGTGGATATGTTTAGTGTCTTTTTAAAGATAATTCCATGCACGGTTATAAATGTACAACATTTCCTGGTCTATTTCAATATGAAATTTCTAATACATCTAAAAATAAATTACTCTCATTTTTACAGAATTTACTTCATAATATTTAGCATTTGATGTGTGTTTAATTAGATTTATTCGACTTACTGTCATTGGAAAGCAATTTATGGCATTTGCTCAGGAAAGGTCATAACTTTACATTTACTAATGAGCCTGTCGAGCGTAAAAAGTCCTTAAAGTCCTACAAAAAAGTGCACTTTTTAAGTTAGCTTGTGCACACACAAGTTATTATTTATTTATTAAGCTTTTATCTTGCGCAAACAATTGATGGTAAGTTTAGTGGCATGTGTGGCTTTTGCATGAAAACAGCTGGGTTATGCATTTATTATAACATTTTGTTAATTTACAAAGTGTAACTGGAACATACAGTAGAGGCCTTTATTTGAATAGTTTAATTTGGTGAGCTGTGTGTACAAGATATTACTCTGTTGCCACAAGACAAAATAATAATAATAATAATAATAATAATAATAATAATAATAATAATAAACCCCTTTTGAGAATTTATGAGTTCCATACAATAGGAATAATAATATATATATAATTTTTTTGAGATTTGTGGGTTTCCGTTCTCAGGAAAATTGCTTTAAAACAGAATGTGATTTGCTCCAGTTAATGTGGTTTATAAGATTTCTAAAGAAAATCTATATGTACATATATCAAAGTGACATTTAAATTGAGACATGTGAAACAAGCTTTCCAGTGATCTATGGCATTACATAAATTTGAAGTAGTCGGAGCTTAACCCCTTCCTTACAGTTGCTTTGTTATTTTAGATAATTCAGTGTTTGTCAGTGGGAAGAACTAGACACCTTATTGTACTACAGTATAAAAAAAGAGACATGCTTTAGATAACAAAAATTATATATTTTTTTACCTGTAGTGTCCTGATTAATGGCATGCATTAAAATATTTTAGTCCAATGTATGTTTAATCCAATAATAATAATAATAATAATAATAATAATAATAATAATAATAATCCAGCTATTTAAAATCTTTCACAGGAATATTATATCAGCCAAAAAAAAGTGAGATATTTAAAATGATATACATCTGTTCAGTATCTGTGTGTGATGCATCTTGAAACAGTGAGCAAGTAAACACATTCAATCGTCACAGTTCTGTTTTCACTAAAGTCTATTCACTTTAAGACAAATCACATTTTCAAGAAAAGGAGGCCACAAACGCTACAGACTGTAGCCTACTATAAATCAGGACATTTAAATGTGCTTTTGCCAGCCGTCTGCTGGAACCAATCAATAACCAAGCGGATGCACACAGTAAACTAAAACTGGAAAAAAAAAAATGTTCCTGCATGATTATTTAGTAGTAGAATTGCTTAAACATCAAGAAAGAATGAAGGAGTTTTAAAAGCTCATAAGTGAAACCTTAAATTCATAAGAATAATTAAAAAGAATCCAATACCATTCTCACAGTCTGTTCATTAATATTACAGTGTGATGATTATGATGACGATTTTATAGCAAATCCATCTGCATGTCGCATGAGCACATGGTGGATAATATTTAAAGTGAAATAAATTCATAATAACAAAAATCTTACATAACTAGGCCACTAGTCTTGCGGCAAGGCGCAATGTGTTTTTAGTCATAACGGAATCATTTACACTTATTCAGTAGGAGACAAAAAACTCTACATACATAAACTATATTCTCATGATCTTAATTTAATATTCAAAGTGTTTAAAAACCATGTGTACTGTATATACAAACCAGGACTAGAAAAACAAAATTTAACTGACTCTTCAAATAACATCATTGTAGTATTTGATTTATTTATATGTTCATCAGGGGAAAAAAGATAAAGATGAACCTCTGGCTGTAAACCAAATAATAATAAAATAAATAAGTGGCCAACTTACACAATTTCCTTTTGCGTTCAGGTTGTGGCTACAAAGTCCACAATCTCCTATAAACTGTCATATAATAAAGCAGGAAATTTTATGTTTCTGTTCTCGATAATAGAATCATTAACTGTTGAGATTTCATAACATTTAGCCTGCCATGTTTAAAAAAAAATCTGATCTTTTTTTTAGTGGATGGAAACGGTTCTTTAAAAATAAAATCTATAAAAAACATTAAAGTTTTTAGATTTTTAAATGTTGGACTTTTTTCTTTACTATGAGGACATCGTGATCTACAGTGAGACATGCTGAAACACCTCACTGGAATATAATTTTAGAGTTTTAAGAGAGATGTTAAGACACATCGCATGCAGCGATCATCAAATCCTTATGGAAGATTTAAAAATAATAATAATAATAAAATACACACTCTCGTGTCACATGTAACAATGCACTTCAACATGTCATACCCTGAAGTTGCGCCCATGAATGTACTTAAAGAAAATCATCAGACATGATGATGGTGATAATAAGTGATCTGATAAATAAATCTAACAGAAATCGATATGTAAAAAAAACATGAATTGTGTGAGGAATCACATGTGAGGGGAAAAACGTGAAAAAAAAATAGAAGTGGTGGCGAGGGAGGAAACACCTGCAGAAAAGAATTAAGTGTGGAGGGAAAAAAGAATGTGAGAAAATCACAGGTGGATAAAGAAAACAATACTGCAAACAAGCAAAAAAAAAAAAAAACCTGTCAAGGGTCATGTAACCAAATTACTAAACACACATGCAAATAATCTTATGATGATGTTTGTTTGTTTTCTCCATAAAAAAAAAAACACAAACAGGGATGAATCCGAAACAACCATAACCAACATCCTAGGGGTTAAAAACACCAAGTCAGCTTGTTCCTTCCTGACAGGAGTTTTTTTTTCCCCCTCCTTTTATCAGTAACTTGCTGCAGTGTCACACAGAGACAAGTGGCTCATTTTATAACACAATCG
>JAAGKR010005244.1:0-2500 GCA_011419295.1 Clarias macrocephalus | reverse complement strand
TGCTGAGCTCTGCGGTTTTGGCAGGCAGAAAATTGTTGGGAAATCTCCCAAGTAAAATGTGCTTAATTTTGTGTAATTCCAACATCACAGACAAACAAGCCGTGCATGAGGGAGCAATGTGAAGCCTCTGTAAAGTACCCGCGAATATAAAAGTAGAAAAGTAGAACTCAAGTAGACTGAAGATGCATCTCTTTAATCTGGCAACCACGTAACTCATCCCATAACCTCATACTCCAGTACATCTATCCTGAATGGCAACTACGCTAATTCTCTCCATCTGTCCTGTATTCTTCTACCCATCCCGAGGCATCTGGAGATGGTGCCAGCTTCAGTAGACAGAGGCCAATCCTGCGAGGTTCATGAACACATGATGTTGTATAATTACTATCCGTTATCGCCCAGATGAGGATGGGTTCCCTTATTGAGTCCGGTTCCTCGCAATGTTTCTTCCTATAGCCATCTCAGGGAGTTTTTCCTTGCCACTGTTGCCGTCACCCTTTGCTTCCTCATCAGGGACATTTTATTCCTCATCCACTCATTCATCTCATCTCATTCATCTCATTCATGCTTTGAGACAATGAACATTGGTAAAAGCGCTACATAAATAAAATTGAATTGAATTTAATATGCATGCGCGTCCTAACCACAACGCTGGTGAAAGCCAATCGTCACATAAGCCTGTTAAATAAATCTTTTGCTAATCATAATCCTGAGTGTCGCTTGGGACTGTAGAAAGCCAAGCGAATTGAGCTTGTGGGGTTTTTTTTTGGTGTTTTTTTTTTCTTCTGTATTTTGTTCAAGCATACTGTAGCACCATGGGTCCCAAGAATGTTATCAAGGACGGCAGCAAGAAGAAAAGGGAGCCGCTTTCAGTTTGGTTTTTTAAGTAAATTGCTGGTGCCAAGAGGAATCATAAATTAGGGTTAAGTAGGTTTAATATCTATTTATTTAACATTTTACTTCATTAACATGTCTTTTCAAAATGTTTTGATTATTTTTAGATAAAAAAAATATTATTATAGTGTTGGAAACTAGTAATATTGGTAATATTTTTGAGTGGCTGGAGCGGATTACATTTACATTATTTCCTATGGGAAAATGCATTTTGCAAAAGAAAATTTCGCCCCAAGAACTCACCTCCGGAACGGATTAAATTTCTATGCTGAGGTACTGCTGTAAAATAAAATTATACTTAAAAGAGGAAATAAGAATAAAAACAAAAAAATATATAAAATAAAATATTAATAGAAAATAAAAACAATCCACAAACCTTACAAACAAAAAAATAATACACAGAGACAGACATAAATAAATAAGTACGGTGGCTTTAGTGGTCAGCACTGTTGCCTTGCATCTCCAGGGTCTGGGTTTGATTCCCGCCTAGAGGTCTGTGTGTGTGGAGTTTGCATGTTCTCCCTGTGCAAAAACCCATAGATTAGACTAATTGCCGTTCTCAAATCGTCCGTAGTGTATGAATGTTGACCAGAGGTCCCACAATGGTTGTAAAATGGGAATAAAACACAATGGTCACCACCATTAGCTCCCACAGCACCTGGTTGGACTACAGAGGTTGTTAGATGGACTTCAACTGTGTTTTTGTGTCCAGGATACAAAAAATATTCAAGTGTATACCATATGCATAAAAATGGAACATCGGATTCTGTATAATGATGGCAAGTAAAAAAAAATAAAATAAATTTTTTAATGTATCTTCTTATATGATTGAAAACATAAACCAAACAAATGATTATTAAAGCTCATTGGGCAAGTTTGTTCACTCATTTCAAGCTTTTTACAGTTTTGTCCTATTGGAGGATTAATTAATTAATTTTTATTTAAAGCATTTATTGCTTAAAAACAAGCCCAATTATCTGCCAATCGAATAAGTGAATGTACAGCATGACAGGTGTAAAAGCATCACATGGCTCAGTAATATTATACAGAGACTGATTTGCAAATATTCAAGATATTTCCACTAGCTGCTCTGTTATTATTACTATTTATTTATTTATTTACAGTGAAGTCATAACATTAGTGTAACATATTGTCATTTTTTTCTGTGTGCAGCTGAAAGGAAGACAGGTTTGCACTCAGATTGAGTCTTTCACACCTCATTCAGTAGAACATCTCTCCATGCGGTCGCTCTTAGATTCAGGTCCTGACACTTTTTAAGTGGCTTTAGATGGATTCTGAATGAACCGTACACGCTGTAGGGTGGAAAGGTTTTCAGCCACCAAATCCTCCCAGACATCACTTTACCATTTTAAGAGCATGCGTGTTATCTCATGAAGCGAGACAAAGAGCCGGGCTTTTAACGGCAGCATAAAAATACTCCCCTTCCTTCCTTCCTTCCTTCCTTCCTTCCTTCCTTCCTTCCTTCCTTCCTTCCTTCCTTCCTTCCTTCCTTCCTTCCTTCCTTCCTTCCTTCCTTCCTTCCTTCCTTCCTTCCTTCCTTCCTTCCTTCCTTCCTTCCTTCCTTCCTTCCTTCCTTCCTTCCTTC
>JAAGKR010005243.1:0-52863 GCA_011419295.1 Clarias macrocephalus | reverse complement strand
AGCCAAATGTGTCTTATGAGTATTTGTTGTCTGTAGTGTCATGTGTTATGTCTGGAATTCTCTGCTACTTTCTATCTATCCATCCATCCATCTATCAATTTATCGTTAATTGCTGTTGTCACCAATCAGCCATAGCATAATATTAATATTGATTATCAATTATATACCAGTAAACTGGGGACAGGATCATGGGCGCCCAAGGCTCATTTCTGCCTGTGGAAAGCAATGGCCAGATCCCACTGATGAGCCAATTGTAGCACAAATTGCTGAGAAAAGTTACTGGTGCCTGTTATAGAAAGGTATCAGAACACTCGTGTATGGGGCTTAGCAGGCAAAATGTTCAAGGACGTTGATCTGGCCTATTCCCCAGATCTAAGTCTATCCATGGTAACCTATCTTGCAGTTTACAGCACATAAATGATCTGCTGTTAATGTCCTGGTGCCAGATACCACAGCACACCTTCAGAGGTCTTATGGTATCGATGCCTTGTGGGGCTGGCACGAAGGGAGCCCACACTATTTTGGGCATAATGTTTAAAAAAAAAAAAAAAACCCTCAAAGGTTTTAAAGTTAAGGCTACACTACATGGTCACAAGTATGTGGACAGTTTGAAACATACTCATACCGTATGTGGTCCATGCCTAAAATAATGCCACAAACCTGGAAGCAGATGATCGTCTAGAATGCCTTTATACTCTTTAGCACTAAATATAATCCTCCACCTGCAACTAAGAGGCTCAAACCTATTCCAGGATGACACAACCTTTACATCTATTGGCTGGAGTGGAAGAACTTGAGTGGCCTGCACAGAACCCTGAACTTCACTCTGAATTAGAACTGCATGCAAGGCCTTCTTGCCAGATGTCAGTAGCTCATCCCCACAAATCTCCACAACTATATTTCAAAATCAAAAGGAAAGAATTCACAGAATAGAACAACTAATTATTCATTCCCAAGTGGTTCCAGGGTTATGGATGTGAGATTTGGACTCATGTTGGTAAACAAAAAGCCTCAGTTTATGGACACGCTTAGTATTAGTGAACTCATTTGCATAACTTTTAGTGTACGTCTTAATCTATAAACAAACACATCCTTAATAAATGAGGCATAAATTATTTCAAATGGAATCAATTATTTGGGAAAAGCTGGTATTATGGATGTGACAAGGTTGCATGGTGACAAAGTGATTAAGGTTTGATTCCCACCTCAGGACTGTGCATGTTCTCCCTGTGCTTGATGGGTTCCCTCAGGTGGGTTCCAGGTTCCAGTCCAAAGACATGCAGACTAGGCTAACTGCCGTTCCCAAATTGCACATAGTGTGTGTGTGTGAGTGTTTGTGCATGTTTGCCCTGTGATGGACCGGCACCATCCCGTGTGTAACCCCAAAGTCTCCTGGGATAGGCTCCGGGCTTCCCATGACCCTTTACAGGATAATTGTTATAGAAATTATTGAAATTATTGTTTTAACTCATTTGTCAGGAGCATCTTTCATTCAAGTACCTATTATTATAAAAATTTTAACATCTGAGAGTGAGTGCATTATTATTATTATTATTATTATTATTATTATTATTATTATTATTATTATAAAACTTAATTTTGAATTACAACCAGATGTAATGACTGTCAAGTGACTATAATGTATGATAAAGGGCTATATGTGATAGTTATCCCTGGACAACAATGACAAATTTTACAGTTGGTAGATATATAGAGTAAAGAAAAGAAAAAACATTTTTTCTTCTTTACCAACCTCCGTGCATGTGCCAGTGTCTGTGCAAACCTTCCAGGAAAAGCTAAGTGGTTTGGTACTTGACTTGGGGCAGTAGGCTTATTTTTGTCATGGCCTGTTGGTTTCAAATCCAAAATGACACAATGGAAAATACAATAGGGGCAAGACAGCTTAGAATGAGCAAATAACTCTGGTCAAGTTGTCCACACAGTCGGACAGGAAGGTTCAAGGACATGAGTCGTCCGCAATGTGCAAGCGAACTGAGCTAAATCTGTTTTTATAGATTTATAGATCAGCATGACTGACACAGACGTGTGCTTCTGAAAATAACAGTTAGGAATTATATTGCATTTTTAAACTAAGGATTTTTAAAGGTTACAGCCAGAAATGACCAGCTCCACTCCTGATGCCCAGTGGGTAGCAGTAAAATATGGAGGCTGTTCTGGACAATTTTGGTTCCCTAGAGTCTGCCTGGACTAACTGTTTGTCTACTCAGGGTCATTGGAATCATATCCACCGTTCTGTTTTACAGTGTCATTTTGAGCCACAGTTGTGCAGCATCATATGTCCTTGCACAAAAACACAACACTTGATTTAGATTATCAGGTACTTTAATTATCACGACCCCAGTGTAAACACATGTACAAAAGTACACAAAGTAACAAAAGAGACATTTTAGGCTACAGTAAGGTTGTGTGTTGAACATGCAAAACCGACATAAAAATACTCCTTAAATATGGAGTTTCGATATTGATCGATTATTGTCTAAGTAAAAAGTACAAAATTAGGGAAGCCTGACTTGAGGACAAGTTACTGTTACACAAAGGTTCATTATTTTGCAACAGCAAATGGCTTCAAATAGCACAGCAATTTGGCATACTTTTTTTTTTTTTTTTTTTTGACAAAGGTAATTTTTTATGAATTAACATGTTATATTTAAGCAATATCATACAAGAGCAAGTACTGTTGTGCCGGATATCAGCATGGCTGTATTAGCCATGATAATATCCAGCACAACAGCACAACCTTGAGTAAAGTAAAAATAAAGTAAAGCCTTTATTTTTGTCACATATACATTACAGCACAGTGAAATTCCTTCTTCGCATATCCCAGCGTAACTGGGGTCAGAGTGCAGGGTCAGCCATGGTACAGCGCCCCTGGAGCAGACAGGGTTAAGGGCCTTGCTCAAGGGCCCAACAATGGCAACCTGGCTGAGCTGGGAATTGAACCGCCGATCTTCCGATCAGTACTTCAGTGCCTTATACAACAGTCCTCCAAACACCATTTTTAGCAACAGATTATGATTTATTTCTATATAACCACAACTGCTGGAGCTGGCGGCTGACATTGTAATTAACGGGGGTTAAGTAATTTTAAACTCTTACCGGTACTATGTAGGTAAGGTAAGGAGAGGAAACTGTGGAAGTGGAGGACAGTCCTGTAAATCTTGAAGGTTCATCTTTATATTTCCACTTATTCCACTTCAGAATATTAGCTCCTTAAACATTCGGGTTATGGAGTTGAATCCCAAATAGAGTATAATGGAAAGCTAGTGTGGTATGTAAGATGTACAATCCCTTGTCCCATGTACCATGTAGTGCCCTTGTTTAGGGATTAGGGATGAATTTTTGGATACAGTCTTGTGATAGAAGGGACTTATTTTTGTAGCTTGCCTTAGGCATAAAAAAAAAAACATGAAAGCAATTCCGGATGATTTAGAAGTAACTATTAAGGAGACAAAGTGTTGTTCAAGATGGCATAACATCATTACATGTGTTTTCTTGCTGAAAGTGCTGCATCCAATAGTTAGTTCAATTCATGGTTATTAGAACACCTGGGACACAGAGTGATACATATTGCTAAATGTCTCAGTGGGGTTACAGGTATTGGGGTTACTGGGGTTACACTCATGGAACACCTCTCATCCAGTCAGATTGCTTGGACGGAACTAATTAGTGTTCAACTTAAGACCAGTTCGTTCCTGTTAACACTTGCTGTCCATCCGTCCATCTAGGAACCTCTGTAGTTCAACTAGGGACAATGAAGGCCAAAGGTGACGTTGTATTTATACCCATTTTACAACCGTGGTAGGACCTCCTGCGAACATTCAAACACTACGGGCAATTTGGGACCGCCAATTAGCCTAATATGTATCTTTGGACAGTGGGAGGAAACCACAGTACCCGAAGGAAATTCCGAGGCTGAAATCGAACCCTTTACCTTGGAGGTGCAAGGCCACAGTGCTAACCACTAAACCTTGTCACCAACTTATTGCTATTGCAGCTATACATTTTTGGCTTCATCACAAGCTTCTAATTTTATTTGCTTTCTTGAAATTAATTAGACAAAAAGGATATTTTTTTATTTACTTTTTTTTTCTTTTCTTTTCTTTTTTTTTTTACTAAGAAACTGGGGGTTTTGCTGCATAGCTCAAACACACATGCAGGTATATATGTAATATGTGGTACACATTTCAATCTCATTGGGCTGAACATCTTTGCTATGCACGCCACGGGCTCTGCTCAACATGAATTTGATATACTCCTCCTAGGTTATTTATACAATAGCCACCAAACCGAGCTAATACGATTTGAGGACATTGTGGACGCAAAATTGGGAAGAGTGTTTTTGATATTTCAAACAATTCAGCCAAGGCTAGGCTTAAACTTGTGGCAAAACTAAACAAATAATTTTTGTTTATGATTTCTTTCAACATATGAATATACACTGAATATATAGCTGTAATTTGCCTCACAGCCAGAAATGCTTTTGTATAAAATTAATTAAAATCTAATGACCAGAAATTATAATAAATAAATAAATAAATAAATAAGACTTATAATAAAAAGGGGCTCCATGAGGTTCATGAATAGTTTTTGTTATTAATATTAATTCTAATCTTTAATTGGTTTAACGTCATGAAGTAACTTCCGTTTACGGTTTGACCTTTCACCTCATGATGCATGCGGAAGTATAAACCACTTTAAGATCGGGAACACGGTTAGCTACCGCTGGAAGAATGGATACGCTAATTTTGGTAACATATATATTTTTATCTTTCTGACACATATCCAGTAGAACACGGTTGGAAAGTGACAGTCGCTCGATGTGATTACACTTTGTAATGTTGGCTCTAAATGAAAGCTATGTAGCTAGCTTTGTGTTGCAGTTGGGTGCTAGCAGCTGGCCGGCTAGTTTTATTTATAATTGTCTCAAACGGCTCTGCTCTCCCTGTGTAGGTGTGCTCAGTAGCGTTGGCAATAACGTCTCTCGTGCCGCGTTTAGTGCACTACAGGTAGAACGGGCAGCCCTTTTGGGATACAGCCTTAACTTCCAAACGCTTAATAAGCAGTTGTCGAGGGTGCTGCTCTTTTTTTAGCCGTCTAGCCCTGTAACAGTTTTAATTGTTGAATGATTAGTGCTATACAAGATGCAGAATAGGTCAGTCAAAAGCTACACACAAATGTTTACTATCTAGAAAAAATTCACCACAGTGTTCATTGTGTAGAACCCTTCTGTCTTTCAAACATATTTTATTTGATTATAATTCTTTTACTCCTGTGGAGGAACTTTTTTTTTCATACTGGTGACAGTTTTGGAAAAGTTTTTAAACAAGTAAATCCAAATTTAGTTTCAAAGTTCATAGAAAACATTAACATCTTATCTGGTTTCAATAATCAGGTAACAAAAACTGACTCCCATCACGAATATAGCTGTTGAAGCTGGCATGGTGTTAAAAAAGAAAGAAAGAAAAAAGTTAAATGGCTTCGAAAACTAGCAAGGGATTAAAGGTAACTAACTATGTAGACATAAAAGGTGATGATGAAACTGTGTACTGTTAAATTCAATGACATGGTGACGATGCCTGCTACACCGGGGTTTCAGTAGTTATGAGCTCGGCGTGATATAACTGTTTTCACCCATGACTGCCTAGCCAGGGAAGGAAATCATCGCCTGACACAATGTTATTGCGATACCTCTGTGCCGATTTTGATTAAAATTGCGTTTCTATAAGTGTTACAATTTTATACATGTCCCAAATTCATATTTCATTTGCCCCCGATTTCCTTACAATTTTAAACTTTTAAAAATGTTTCCCGTTCCTTATAACGTTAGTTTTCTCCTGAAAAAATTTTTTACGCAGCATTTAAAAAATACAAACTAACTACAAATAAAAGAGCTTAACTTTAACTGAGCAGCATGTATCTCCGTCATTTATTAGTTCTAAACAAAATGAGTACATAATTCACTCCTAACACACGGAATGAAAATGTGTAAATAGTTTAGTGCATCATCTGTTGGATTATAGACAAAGCGTTGGACGCTTTGTCACGCGATTTTTGGCTAATTAGTGATTTGAGACTGTGGAATAAGCGGGTTTGAGACTAATTTGCTCACAGTTTGGAGTTTTCGGAGGCCTTTAACGCGCAGAATTTTTGATAATGTAACACCATGAATGTAGTCGGACTAGCTGGCATTGCATTAAAAAAGAAATAAAGAAGTTAAATGGCTTTGAAAACTAGCAAGAGATTAAAGTTAATTAACTCTCTCGAGTTTAGAACTAGTATAATTCATGTTTGTGATCATGGCTGCTTCATTTTCCAGTTCAATTTGTACACAGATGAGAGAGAGAGATTAAAAACCTACAACCTTTTTTTCTTAATAAGTATATTACACATGTGAATGGCCTAGGTTTGATTCCCAGTCAATGCCGAAACCCAGCCACAGATACAGTGCCGATCCCATGCCCGGATAAAATGGGAGGGTTGTGTCAAGAAGAAAGGGTATCTGGTGTAAAACCTGTGCCAAGTTAAAAACCTGCGTTTTAAAACATTTTTGTTTGTGGCACTTGGAAGCTTCTTTGCTTGGTACAGAATCGTTTACATCTGAGGCTGATCAGCTGATCACCAGTCATGATCAATTAAACTGAAAACCAGACAGTTCTGGTCACTGCCTAAGTTGATGATGCTGGCCACCTGCACAAACATCGTCAGTGTATACAAACTATCAGATATAGATAGATGGGAATCACCACGAGTCACCTGATACGATGCTATAACAATACCTAGGTGCTGGTTCAATTTGTTTAGCGTTCCTGTAAGAATCCCGATTTGATCAATATCCAGATAAAATTTTTATTTATTCTGATTTTGTTACAATGCTAAACAAACTTAATATTGTACAGAATACTCAGGTTGCTGTGCTGTCTAACACTGTGTAAATACTTAAAAGCACTACAGCTGTACGATTATTGAGGAACTGCAACATTTTACCACCTCAAATGTAAACGTAAACTAATAAAATAATTATAAAAACTTTTGGTTTTAGGAGTCAGAATGGCGATACATGAATTGGCAATAAAAAATTGTGATTCGTGACTTAAACTACTGCCCTCTCCCCCATCGCCAATATTCTAATATTAATGCATATCAGTAATTCAATATAAAACAATTAAATCAAGCTAATTTGATGAAAATGAATTTTCTGGCTAATTCCATGTTCCTCAAAGTCTTAATGACTGGAAAAAGCTGTTGTATTGTTCCCCCCCTGCCTATGAGTCAGGAAATAGATATTTTGTCTTCTATTAGATCCATTGATATTTTATTACGTAACATTTTCCTTAACCCGTCAGAGTATCAGAGCTGGCATAACCTTGTGTTATTAGTGCAACCTTTGCCTTTTTGTTTTGTTGTCTCATGTAAGAGTAGCTGTAATTATGCACACACACAATGATTAACTCTCACTCATGTGTCCTGCTGCTGTCATAGGAGCCTTCGCTGTACACCGTGAAAGCCGTCTTAATTATGGACAACGATGGAGAAAGACTCTATGCCAAGGTGAGAAATTCAGAGTCCTCCTGTAATCTCCTGTACCTCAGCGGTCCTGGAGCGGTTCAGTATAATAAACACAACCACAACACTCATGCAGCATAAGATTTCTAATTACAATCCAGGCTCTGAGTATGAGTAAACATGGTGCAACTGCAGCACAGTAAAAGCTTTGATTGTCAGTGTGGTACAACAAATTTTACCAGGTTAAAGGTGGTGTAGTGTGTAATTCTAGGCTGTGCTCATTTGTGTAGTGTGCAGGACCACAACTGCTGAGCAATAATCCAAAATCTGGTCGTACGTTGTGTGCTTTGTTTTGTTTTTCTCTCAGTATTACGATGACACGTACCCTACAGTTAAAGAGCAGAAAGCTTTTGAGAAGAACATCTTCAACAAGACACACAGAACAGACAGTAAGTGATTATTTTTTATTTGTATATATATATATTTTTTTGCTTGTTTGTTTGTTTGTTTAGTTTTTTTGGTGTCACTTGTGTCATCTGTCTGGTGTCATGACGACGACTCCTAAACCATTCATGGGAAATCTGATGCATACATGTGCACTAGCTATTTGTTTTTTTCCGCTTACATTTTACTGCTACTAAATCATTCAAGGGAATTTAACAGTTAGGGACGGCAATCACAAGGGAGCAGCTGATACGACACCATCACGATACCTGGGTGCTGATTTGATTTGTATTTTGATTTAGTATCACAATTTTATAAATATCCCAATTTAATATTAGTTATTTGAAAAATTTTGTTATAATTCTATGATGATAAAAGTGTGTGAATAGAGCACCAGCTACAGGAGAATAGAAGAATGGCAACATTTTACCACCTCAAATGCAAACATACTGTATATAAATAAAAGATTTGTTTTAAAACTTTGATATATATATATATTGTTTTATGTATGGTGTACATTTATTCATTTATTTTGAAGCATAGGTGTGCACTAGCTATGTCATTTTTTGAAGTAGCACGATCACTTGCTACTTCTAAAAGTCACAGCAGGTGACGCAGGTGACAATATATATATTATTTTTCCTCAGCAGTGGTTCAGTTCTTACTATGTATTACACCATGTTGGGGTTTTCTGTTCTTTGTGCTCCCTCCCCCTTTAACGTGTCCCATTCTTTAACAGGTGAAATCGCCTTGCTTGAAGGCCTTACTGTCGTTTACAAGAGCAACATCGATCTGTATTTCTACGTCATCGGTAGTTCGCATGAAAACGAGGTAAACTCTGCACGCTGATTCTTTCATACACTGATCCGTCTGTCCACCGGTTTCAGGTATTCATCTGTATTTATTTTTTTTCCCTTTACAGTTAATGCTCATGGCTGTGTTGAACTGTCTGTTCGACTCTCTCAGTCAAATGCTGAGGTAAGAGAGGATGATCTGGCGCTGACAGTTTGTAAGATTTACCCGAGCCACTTAAAACCATGTAATGCTTTTATTGTTTGTGTTCCTAGGAAAAATGTGGAGAAGCGAGCCTTACTTGAAAATATGGAGGGCCTTTTCTTAGCCGTGGATGAGATTGTAGATGGAGGGTACGTGTTGAACATGTAAAATGTACAATTAATGGAAAGGTGTAAGAAACAGAGGACACGTATTGCATGTATAATTGATGAGTGATTAAAATGCGGAGTAGTGTCAATAATGTGATCGAAAAAATAGCGTCATAAACGAATATAAATATTATTAAAGCTCTAATTAATGAAGCATTAAAACCTAGCTTTAAGAGAGTACTTTGTTTTTACTGCAACGTTTAAATGAATAAATATTGTTATTCGATGGGAGCGAAATGTTGTTGTTGTTGTTGTTGTTGTTATTATAAGAAGAAGTTGTTGTAGAAAGGAATTGTGGAAAAAGCTATGGCAAACAGAAGCCGTTAAACATGAATTAATAATTTTATATTAACTATTTTACGTTAAAAAATATATTTAATATTAGTATATATTTTTAAAGTAGTATATTTTCTATGTTGTTTGTCCTTAATGTTAGTCAATAGTTTATAGCGAGTATTAAAAGTACTTTAAAATTTGGAAGTATAACCAGCATAGATATTAAGGGTGGGAATCACCAGGGAAAACATTATCACGATACCTAGGTATCGATTTGATTTGCATTGCGATTATGTTAGTGTCTTGATTTTGTAAAGATCCGCATTCAGTGTTACGTTTTCTCCAGATTTTGTTACAATTTTAAACAAACTCATCAAATAATTCCTATGTCCTCTTACCAAATAGGACGATGTGCTACCTGCTAATGTGTGCGATATGTAATTGAAATATATGTAATTGAATCTCTTCATCTCTGATAAATATGACATGTAGTAATAATTTCTCCGGACAGTTTTGTGAATCGTTACTCATGTGTGCGCGGTGTAACTCGTCTCTGCTTGTTCTCCCGCAGTGTTATCCTGGAGAGTGACCCCCAGCAGGTTGTACATCGAGTGGCCCTGAGGGTAATCTATCTATAACACTGTTACACACCTTTACACTGTAGATTTGGTTCCTACATGTAGCCATGTATAATAACTAGATTCATATCTAAATGGTAGGTAAACTACTATGACAAGTCATCGATGTGACTTGTTTCAAAAAGGTCAAATTATTATCCTGCATCAGTGATGCTGGACAGTCAGCGTTGTGGAAGAAGTGTGATCATAAAAAAAAAAGCAGTCATGAATGGGGATCACTTATACACTCAAAGTTGCGACGCTAAAAAATAGACATTAGAAATCAGAGCTGTGTTTAATAATGGAAGTAAGAGGATTTCCATACACACACACACATGCACACAATGCCACAAGAACTCTCAGGATTGGGACTAAGCTAAACAGTTTCCATACGAAAACCACTTCTTAGTGAGACTCATTTGAGAAAGGCTTTAGTCCGCTAAAGAGAATAAAAATAGGAGGAATGGAAAAGGGTCATGTGATCCAAATCTAGATTGATGCTGTATCTGAGCAATGGGTGCGTCGGGGTAAGAAGAGAAGCCCATGAAGCGATTCACCCATCATCCAGAGCGGCCATTGTACAAGCTTCAGTTGGTCAGGTCTAGGTTCAGCAATGTTATGTGGCAATAAAATGAAGTCAGCTGACGACCTCAATTTACTGACAGACCAGGTTATCACACCTACGGAGTTTTTCTTCCATGGTGGCACAGGCATGCGCCAGGATTTAAGTTGTGAAAGAGTGGCTCTGGGAGCATGAGGAATCGTCTCGACACATAAACTGACCACCACCGTGTGTTGTAATCAAAGATAACAAAATAATCGAGCATAGGACTTTTTATTTGACCAGGCAGTTTGTGTGTGGTGTTTAAGGGGAACGGGTGGACGTTGCCAAAAAATGACAAAAAATCATGTTGTTCTTTTGTGCCTTGTAGTCTGAGGCGTAAATCTTAAACCTGACCTGCATTTTTTTATTATTATGCTATTAAATCTTAAAAAGATTAAGATTATGCTATGTAAGGAGCCAGTATAGCACACACAGCTGTAGTCAGTCTGCTTAAATATGTCTAAGATCTACATCTAGCTATATGCAGTTTCCTCACACAAAGAAAAATCCTGGACATCATGTGAAGAATGAGACGCTGAATGCCATCACTCATTTTACTTTCTCCTCCTCCAGGGTGATGATGTGCCTCTGACAGAACAGACAGTGACTCAGGTAAAGGGATTCTTAGGCCTTGGTTCTCTCTCTCTCTCTCTCTCTCTCTCTCTCTCTCTCTCTCTCTTCTTTCCTTACTATCTCTGCTCTCTTGTCGTCTCATTGTACCCAAGACTAACTGTTATCCGGCATGGCTCTGACCTCTCCACGCGCGTCTCATTTATAACATCAGTCTGCGGTGGTCCGTTTAGCCTCTCTGAGGTTTCCGAGCGTGCGAGCTCCCCCCGCGTCTGCCACATGTAAAGCATGATGGCTAATTATTGGCGGCTGTCTGGCAGCGGCGGCTTCCCGTGGCCTGATTGATGGTCTCATTTAAGAGGCCCGTGACAGACTGCCTGCATCCCTCACGCGCCCCTGATTAATGCCGCTCCTCATCCTTTTGCTTTATGGTTATGCTATGCCTCGCCTTACCTCAAATTAAAATGATTAATTAATTCCTGGATATTTCCCTGCGCACGCATTATTCAGGCATGAGGTTTCGCTTAAATTCACCACAGGCGTGCGTAAGGCGTGGTCTGTGTCCTGGTGTATGTGTCGTACAAGCTTCGAGTGCTTTGTACCTGTAAAGGTGTAAATGACACACATGGAGAGTTTTCTTCCAACATGGTGATGAATGGTTGCGTAATGACTCTGTAAATAAAAACGAATGCTTTAGTGCCACAGTATTGAATCAGTAGTGTTAGTGGGATCAATTAGTAATTTAAGCCTGGCACCACAGAGGAAGGGCTTAGTGTATGGATGAGCATGTAACCGATTTATAACGTAAATCATGATTTACTCGTGGTGGTGAGTTCATTATTTTTTTTCTTCCTTTGCACCTAAATTTTTTAAACTTTATTAATATAAATGTTGATGACAAACATTTTACAAACTGTTCACTGAAAAGACAGTAAAAAAATCAGCATGCCCTCTGATAATAATTGATTTCCCTGAAATCCCCGCCCCCCTTCCCCATCATATTACTTTAGTAGTTCTTTCACAGATGCTGTAATGTTGTTATAGATTTCTGTTTGCTGCCTGAATTAATGGATTAAAAATTTTGTCATTCTTGACATGGTGGAATTTTCTGAGCAAATAAATGTCACCGTTAAAGAGGCACAGACTTCAGGATTTATAGTCCTCTTAGAAGTGGTTACAGCAAATGCCAGATTTTGTGCTCGTTCCACAACATTAAATGTACCAGTCAAGAGATAAAACCTTCAGTGTGGTGTTTTATTAAGTAAATATTTCTGTGTTAGTCTATTTCCTGTGGTATAAGTGAAAAATAAGTTATACAGTATATAAAATTGTGTTGTATGTGTGAAATTAGAGCAGTGATGGGTCAGGAGTTAAGGCTTTGGTTTACTGATCAGGAGGTCAGTGGTTCAAGCCCCAGTTTCAACAAGTTGGGCCTTAACACAGGGGTGCTGTATCATGGTTGACCCTGCGGTTTTTACCTGGGATATGCAAAGAAAACAATTTCACTGCTTCTTCTTATTCTTCTTAAATCTACAGTTTTGTCCTTGAGTGTCCTAAAATATATGTGTATGTTTATGTCACCATTTTTTTTTCTCCTCCAGGTGTTGCAGTCGGCCAAAGAGCAGATCAAATGGTCTCTCCTACGATAGATCTCACCTGATCTTCTCTTCCAGCAAGATGACGGTGCATTTATTATCACTCCTGTCATCACTGTTGCCTTTTTCATCGCCCCCTCTCTTTGCTGTAACGTTGTAGGCTATCCTAAAGGACAAAAACAAACATTGAATACACTCTTTGTACACCTTAAGATAGGAACAAATAGAGTTTTATGCAAACTTTGGTCCGGTTATCATGTTAAAGTGCTGCAGATGCAGCGTGACGTCGTCATCGCGTGAACCATTTCTCTTCAGTAATCCAGACAAAAAGCAAGTAAACGTATGCATTTCTGCAGAGACTTTCTAATTATTCCATCCCAAGAGTGTTTGAGGAAATATCACAAGGCTGTGTGAAAGACAAATGTGATTCAAGTACATTCCAGTGATCGACACTTCCTGCTGTTTTCCATGTCCATGTTTATGATTGAAATAAAAATTACTTTCATCATTCGACAGTACTCCAGTTTGTCCTGAATTACTTTTAAACAAAATATATGGTTCATGTTTTTGTCCTTAAGTCTTGCATTATGTACTTGAAACAAGAAACCAGTCCTTACATGTGTCGCACTCAGAAGCTGGATTAGAGCTCCATCTTCTGGTGCAAGGTCAGAGGCACAGTACACTGCACGAAATATACGTTATCTAGTGCAAATATATTACATATCATTTATTTTTTCCACTTATAAAATTATTGTTTATGAAGTAGAAGAATATTTAGTATTATTTATGCATTTAAATTTGTTGAATGAGAACACTCGGATAGCATGTAAAGTAATTGCTTAATATTAAGACCACTTTAAGCTTAATTTTTTTTAAAATTAAAGACCCTAGAAGTAGATTTAGTAATGATATATTTATGTTGTCATTATATATATATATAATTAATTAATATATAATATATGTATATTTATTTATATATAATGCATCAAGAATTTGACAGTTCAACTAATTTTTATTTGGCTTTAAGTGATACAAAGAGAACTAATACTAAAAAAGCCATGTTCTAATATAATAATAATAATAATAATTATTATTATTATTATTATTAATAATGTTTGTTTATTACATTATATAATAATGATATATGTATATAATACATTATATAAAATTATTACATTGTTACTAATAATGTACTAATGGAATTAATACTAGTAGTAGTAGTATTTTTATTTTATTTTTTAACTCAGGACTTAACCATGGTTAATATTTATTATTTTATATAATATTTTATAAAAGTTTTTTTTTTTTTTTTTTAAGGCAATAGCAGTGTAGTAGTTCTTCTGTGTTGAAATCTCATGGGTGATCTGCTCTTCATGTTAGTGTCATAAAACACCAGCTGTGAAGGTTGAAAATTTCACGTCCTCCCCCATTTTCTATGCAAATGAAAGCTCGTCCCTGGAGTAGTGCCAAAGACAAGCTGTGTGTTATAGATATGCTGTGATGATGTAGACCTGGGGACTGGAGGTGACATGAGACCACTCGTGCTGATGTGCTCGACCCCATTAATGGCCTGGTAACATACACATACAGCCCCCTCCGGAAGAAAAAAAAAGAAAGAAAAAAAGGCAGCATCTGTTCACAGACCAGCTTTTATTTCCAACTGAGCTTACAGACTGAACCTGAAAAACTGCTTCAGCAGACTTTTAGATCTTTATGCTTGTTTTTTTTTTTTTTTTTTGTCTGAGAGAATCTTTAAGCTCAAGCCTGTTCATAAACAATGTCTCCATCCTGGCCCTGTTCCTGTAAGTTTTTTTTTTTTTAAATATACACTCGTCTCCTTTTTCTGATCTGTCTTTAATAATTCCGTTGTATTCACGTGAAAGAGGGGCAAAACTCCGTTCTCTGGGCTGCTGAGGCGTGTAGAGACTTCTGCAGGGCTTTATTTCAAACAGGATAGAGCCTTCAGCACTTGAATTTCCTCCACCGATTAAGTGGAGTAGCTCCTTCATAGGGAGCTGATTTACTGCTCGATGGGAGCGAGCCACCGCCGCCGCTGCAGATATGAGCAGGACGCCCAGGACAAGTATGAAGTATTGACTGGACGTCAGCTTCACTGCTGACCATCGTATAACTTTTCGATTTTAGTGATGAGTGTGATGTAAGATTTTTGTGTGTGTGTGTGAGAAAAGCAGATATGTACAGTGCGGTAAGTAAGGAAATATAACACGCGATATTACAAGCATGATGTTATGAGAAAGTAATCGATGATGCGGTACAGTGGAGTTCAAATTGCCACCCTGAGACTGATTATTTTCCTATAACACTCACACACTCATTGTCTATAACGCTTCATCCTATATATTATCGCAGGGGGCCTGGAGCCTATCCCAGGAGACTTAGGGCACGAGGCGGGGTACATCCTGAACGGGGTGCCAATCCATCACAGGGCGCACACACACTCACACACACATGCTTTTGGGAACGCCAATTAGAACGCCTAATCTGCGTGTCTTTGGACTGCGGGAGGAAACCCACCAAACACGGGGAGAACATGCAACAGACCCCAAGGCGAATCGAACCCCCGTGCCACCTATTTTCCTATAACGGCGCATATGAAATGTACACCACAGACAAAGCGGTGACATTGGAGCCTCCGTCCTTAAAAGTTAAGCAAACCGTTTAATATCATTTAAAGGAAACATCGCCATGATCAAGAGCACGAGTTCGCTATCAGTGTTCTGTCCATCTAGTCTAATATCTCCAAGGCACATTAATATACCCCTGCGCTTTAAATTACAGCGGGAACAAGTGTAGAATCAGAGCTGCTGTTAATCATCATCTGTCATCTAACAATATGATATACTCACATTCCAGCAGTGTTATTTTAATAAGAGGGAGCAAGCGCATGTACTGTAATGATTTGGTTTAAAAAAAAAAAAAAAAAAGTATAAATAACAATCATGACAGGTATATGATCCATTACACCTGTGTCTGGTATGATTTGCATCCCCATAACAGACCACCTGATTATTTTACTTGAGGTTTATTCAAATAACGAATCAGGGTCAGGGTTTTTTTTCTTTTTCTTTTCTTTCAAATTCAAATCAACACTGTCTTTGTATAAGCCGTGATTTCCCTCTTGTTTCTTTCCCACAAGTCAGTTCATGTCTTTACATATAAAAGCCTGTAAAGCCTGTATATCTTCAGCTGAGGAATAATTCAGCGATTTGGTTTCGGGCACCTGATGGCACCTGCAGGCGTTCGGATACCCTCTTTCATCTCCTAATTACAGTGGCACGGCCATATAAAAGGCAGAAACGGCAATTTAGATTAATTATAGAGTAACAGGCATAATAGAATAAAACACCGCAGCTTGACACGTTATACATAACACGCCGTAAAGTTGTCAAGGACATCTAGGCTCGTGGCCTTGAATTGATAGATGCGCCGAGCATGTGTGGTTGCCCGTGTTGTGTTACCAGTGGCTATACGTAAGTGAGTAATGGTCAATAGATTACAATTATGAGCGCGCTAAAAGAAGTGTTTAGGTGTGTATGCCAATGAGTCTGATTTGCGTCCAGAGAAAAGAGAGATCACAGTGATTGGAATGGATCACCATAGTCAAGGCCACACACACACACACACACACACACACACACACACACACAGGTCTGTGGGTAAAGCTGCGCAAACAGGGCTGCCACGATAAATGGTAGGAGATTACATCCTGCTTTTTGTTATAAACACATTTAGGTCAAGGAAATAGATCATAATGAGGAGCAGCTCGGATAGAAAAGGAAGTCAGGCTGTGGACGTGCACGAGGCCCGCATGAGATAAGATGGCAGAGGCTGTTTTACTAGTCCCACTGCTGAGCGCCACACACACACACACACACACACACACACACACACACACACACACACACACACACACAGATGCCGGGTCTTGCACAACCTGACATGCTTTACGGCAGCGCACACCCTCACCGGGGCCATTTACGGATTCCTATCGAATAAAAAAATCATTTCAGCTCGGAAGCTGAGGAGACCAAAAACAACAAGCAGTGCTGCTGCTTTCCTCTCAATCACCTATAACTCAGAAAGCCATTTTGCTCTCAACACAGCAGCCTTCATTTTTATATGGCTTTGATACCAATGGCAATCAAAATCAATACAACAGTATTTTTTTGTGCGTGGATTTACACGTTCAGGACACTAGAAGGTAATACAACTAAAGTAAAGGAATTACATTTTGGCATATCCTTTATATATATAGTCATAGATACAAACTTGGTGCTCACCTTTTAATTTTTTTTAACCTTTTTTCGCATAAAAACATAATAAAAATCGTATGATCATAGCGAGTCTCAGTATGAGCTTTATTTATTTCAAAAGTATTAACTTTTTTTTTTTTTTACCGTGCCATAATTTATTTAACAACAAATGAAGCCAACAAAATATCTAAAAATGCAGGCAATAATAAGTACCCCCTTAAAGCTTCCACAGGATTTAAGAGAGGAAGTTGCAGCCAGGACCTGCTAATCATCAGCCCTTGATTAATTGACCTCTAAAAAAGCAGAAGGTTTGGCAGTTTGCTCGTCTGGACCATTCAGGTATGTGTTAACACAATGCCAATAGGGAAAGACATAAGCAACGGTTTTAATGGTCTTACAGCGCAATTGTTGCTGCACATCAATCTGGAAAGGGTTATAAAACAATTTCCACACGATTTGGATTTCAACATTCTACTGTTCACAAGTGGAACGCATTCAAGACAGTTGCTAATCTTCCCAGGCGTGGACGTCCCAGCACATTCACGCCAAGATGAAAAAAATACAGAACACCCCAAGGGCTACATCGTAGACTTTACAGGTCTCACTGTGTGTTGGTCTTTCAGCTGCTCCCAGCAAGGGGTCGCCACAGCGGACCATCCGGTCCACACGTACAAGCTCGGCACAGGTATTATGCCGGAAACCCTTCCTGGCGCAACCCTGCTATTTTGCCTGCGCTGCAATGGCTGGTATTTGGACACTGGCTGGGAATCGGACTCGTGCCTTCTGCATGGCAGGCGAAACACCTACCACTGAGTATAATTAGAAAAAGACTGAACAACCTGGATTGGGCTGCCAGGAGAAAACCTCTTATGTCTAAAAACAACATGGAAGCATGACTGAGGTTCACAAAACACGTTCAAGCACAGTGGTGGAGGGGTGAGTACTGTATCTGAGCTTTGCACCTTGCAGTCATTGCATTGTCCATGAACTCTTCTGCATACCAGAATATTCTTGAGGCAAATATAAGGCCCCTCTGTCTGACTGCTAAAATGTGGTCATGCAACAGAACAATGATCTGAACCACACCGAATGGCTGAAGAATAAAGGAATCTAGGTTTTGGAATGGCCTAGTCAAAGTCCAGACCACAAACCAGCTGAAATGCTGTGGTGGAACCGTAGGAGAGCTGTGCATACGAGAATACCCAAAAAACCTCAGTCAACTGAAGCAATGTGGTAAAGAAGATCAGGCCAAAATTAAGTGAGAGACTGATAAAGTCATACAGGTTATTACTGCTAAAGGATCTACGAGCTATTAAATAATGGGTGTTTAGGGCTTTGGATTGCCCACATGCTTTTTTAAAAAATATTTTTTAATCAGTTTTGACTTAATTTTTGTTAAATGAAAAAATTAAAGATCAGAATTAAAAGTAAGTACATATACAGTAGAAGCTTATATATATAGTATATATTGTGCAAAGGTCTTAGGCGCCATATTATCTCTAGTACAAATTTTCTTATATAAGTTTATTATGTCTGCATTATCATGTACAAGACCGTTCCCTACAAAGATACACTACAATTAATGAATAAATATCATTACAGAAGAATATTTGCACGCCTGTAAGGAAAGTGACATATTACATGACAGACCAGTTTTCAGATGGGGAAAAAAAAAACAATCAATAATGTCGACTCCTGGGTTTTGCATGAAAATAGGAAGGAGCGAGTGTGATGAAGTTACCAAAAGAACTCGTATTCTCCAGCAGGCTCAGTAAAACCTAACAGCTGTTTTATTTACAGCACTGTGCAAAAGTCTTGGGAACATCCAGACAAAAGCCATATGCGATGATGCTTTTGCAAACATTTCTACATTAAAAGAAACTTCTATAAAAAGCACTAAGTAATAACATAAACAATAAACAGTCAATAGTTGGTCAAAACGCTTTGCTTGAACATAAGCGGTAGTGTTCGATACAGATGTGTGCAGTATTCTAAATAAAACAGCTGTTAGGTTTCTTTACAGGCGTGCAAATATTCTTCTGTAATGTTATTTATTCATTAATTGTAGTGTATCTTTGCCGGGATCTTTGTGGTCTTGTATATAATATTGCAGACATAATAAACTTATATAACAAAATTTGTACTACAGATAATATGGCGCCTAAGACTTTTGCACAATACTGTGTGTAAACACACACACACACACACACACACACACACACACACACACAGCCAAGACAGTAAATTTTTCCTGAAATGTCTTGACAGGAAAATGCCTGCTTCTAACTTCAACAACATTTCTATACAACACATTATGGTTTCGAGATCTTTCCTGAAAAGGAATAAGATGTTATTCCTCGGCTAGATTTCAACATTTAAGCATACAGAATGGGCATTTGGAGGGGAAAAAGCACATCAATTCAAGACAAAGCTATGCCACATCCATCAGCCAGGCTGGTGCACATGTCGAAAAGCGTGTTTGGATATTTCTATTTTTCGGTTCTGTCTGTGCTATTAGTCACCATTTTTTGGCACCGGGTCCCTATTGAAAACAGGCTGAAGTCGGGCTTCCAGCTGCTAACCGCCAGAGAAACCGCCTCCTATTTGAAAAAAAAAAGAAAAAGAAAAGAAAAGACGACACCCTGTATGATTTAGGAAGAAAAAGAGATCTCTTCAGATCCTTGAGACTTGAGACTGTCCTGCTGTGCTACGTTGACACGCTGCCGTCCCCAGCCCTGGCCGTCTGTATGCGTGAGAACATCTGGCTGCCACTCTTGCACATTTCGCTCTGAGCATGTGAGCATGCATTTCAGGGTGGAGATTGGTTTCAAGGGTTTACACTCGGGACTGTTGGCCCAGCACCTTCTAACCAATAAAAACGGGAATTATCGTATCATCCATACTCTTATCAGATTAATAGCTCTTGCGACAAGTAGCTTAGTGAGTTACTCTATATCCTAGCTCTTAATGCAGATCAAATTTAGTGATGAAAGTCTAATGTGAAATGTTCCCATAATAACAGACACACAACACCAGATAGCAGTGATAGCTATAAAGCTTTACGACTTTTTTTTTTTTTTACAGGGTGCTATTTATTCAGTAAGAAGCCCTGGGGCGGCCATGTGCTCCCTTTTCCCATGTGCATGCCTTTTCTCAGCGCTTACTGATTTGATTTAGATGCATGTTAGTAAAAAGATAAAGGGAAAGATGGAAGGAAGGATATTGCATTTTGGTGGCACAGCTTACAACCTCTTTCTGTCCTTCTACCTTCCTCCATCTTCCTCTCTCCCCATCCCCCATCCCCCATACCTCATCTCTCTCTCTCTCTCTCTCTCTCTCTCTCTCTCTCATATTCTCTCACTTCTGCTACCCCACCTCCCTGCGGATTCCCCCTTCTGCACCATGGTGCCCGTTAACAGACCCTGGCCTGACAGATTTACTACCGTCGCTCTGCCATTGGCCGCGAGCATGACAGGGCTGATTTAATGCTGCCTCCGGATTGGCCGGAGAGTGACAGGTGGATTTACAGCCGTGCTGTGATTTGACGCCGGGTGCCTTTGATGTGAGTTACAGCACAGTTGCTTATGGGACGCAGAAATGGTGTCAGGTTTCAATCGTTAAAAAGCCTTCTCCCTGAGGGAAGGTGCAGGGCGTGCACTACATTCCTGATCTCATGAGAGAAGCAATGAGAAAGGCAGAGAGAGGGAGGGGGAGAAAAAAAGAGTGAAAAAAAAAAAGAAAAAGAAAAAGAACAGCATGGCTAGATGATTTAAAACAGGAGTCATTCTTGCTTCTCTGCACTTTTGCACATTTACTTTAGAAAAAAACATCCCTTTTCCAACACCCAAACTAAACAAACATTCTGCACGCCTCCCCGTGTGCTTGGGAAAGACCTCTGGATGTGTACACTCTTTACAAGATAAAACATTTAGTCATTCAGTCAGAGGTAGAAAAATGCCCAGAGTAATGGTTCCCAATTCCAGGTCCTAGTCAAGGTTGGATGTACAGTACACACTCTGCCCTGCGTATCACACCTATACACATACACGTCTGATTAACGTCTGTGATGTCGTGCACATGCCCCCATCAGTTCACGAAATGTCTTGACTTTCAAGGGTTTACTGCCCACCAGAGCGGAAAGTTTCGACGTGCACAATATGACGCTACCATACCATATACCGTATGCCTATGAAATAATAACACTTATAATAGATATTAGGGCCTACTCAGTTATGCAACATAAAATCCCAGATCTTACTATTAAAGCACAAAAACAATACATTTGTAAGAATCAATCATAGAATCATAGAATACATTTTTTAGCATATATATATATATATATATATATATATATATATATATATATATATATATATATATATATATATATATGCTAAAAAAGTGTTTTGCCTACTTTTCTTAATACACTAGTAGACCTGTGATAAGAACATTTAGGAGATGGATATAAATAAAAAATGTCCTTGAGGTAAATTATTGCCGTTATGAACTACGCACGAAATATCACATCTCTTTCACAATGCATGTGCGCTCGGTGTTGGAGTGCTTAAAAAATGTCTTTACTGAGACAATGTAAGATCACTCATACACAAAATAATGAGCATCTAAGCAAGACACACTGAATTAATGTAAGCATCCTATATAAATCATACCTATACAATAAAATATAATATTTAAAATCACATTAATAAAAACAAAATAAATCATTATGTACTTTATGAAATCAGTGAAAAGAACACAAGAAATGTGGTTATTTATTTATGTACTATACTATGATTGATTCTATAATGCTTTGAGACAGGGATGCCATTTATCACACACAACCATATTTTTTTTTTCTCCCCCAGGACATTTCGGTTCTGCCTATTTAGCTGTTTAAAATA
The DNA here is from genome assembly GCA_011419295.1 of Clarias macrocephalus. NCBI lineage: Eukaryota > Metazoa > Chordata > Actinopteri > Siluriformes > Clariidae > Clarias > Clarias macrocephalus. The sequence goes on along the minus strand of JAAGKR010005243.1, from coordinate 30,895 downwards.
ATAATTGTCAAATTCTAACACTCAAACTACGCATTACATCTCTCATCATCATGATGTTCAACTGTCCTTCATGTATAATACCTCAAGCATCTAAACTAGATTTGTAGCCTCGTGTTTATATTGTAACTGTACTAAATGGCTGTATTTGGGACGCCTAGTTCTGTCTTGCGGTTGCTTTTCTGAACGGCTTGTGTGGAGATCAGGTGACGGTTCCTCAAGACAAATGGCAGCGCGCAATTAGTTGACTGTCACATAAATCTTCACTATATCTCTGTGTATATGCGCCTAAGAAGGGAGAGTGCTGTGTGTGTTACTGCGCCACGATTGAACTTGAGAAATGACAGTTTTCAACAGATTCTTTGAAAATTAAGCAAAACATCGAGCTTCCCCGGTCCATTTCTTTCCTGGTTATTGTCAGCTCTTAGAAGTTCAATAGGTATTCATGATGTGTGGGAGAAAGCCCCGAAGCCTTAAATTAAGAGATCCTAAACATATCTTCAAAATACATCAGACCTGGACTTCATAAAGCATTTGAGAAGCTGGGAGCTATTTGGGTGCCTCAGATCACAGATAAACCTGCGGAAGAACCTGATCCCTAGATTAGTGCCTCTATTGAAAGGATTTTATTTTTTTTTTTATTTATGAAACACTGTTTATCCCTCCTGCCCTTGCATTGCCCCTAACATATGCTTCATATCTCTTCAAAGCGATCCAAACGACCGATTATAAATCAGCGTATCGCTGAGCTGATCAGCAAAGGCAAACTGCCAAAGTCACTTTGGCCTAGGGACCATGTGAGCCAACCTTCTCCAAGCTCTTATCTGTCTATCAGCGCACAGGGCTGACAGCTCATCGCTCAAGAGTTTCATCGGCAAGCTGTGCGAACCCTTGTCACAGCTGTGACCCGTCAAAACGACTCAGGCTAAGCAGCAAGGCCGCTGCTCTTCATCAAGGCCCAAGGATTCACACGGCATGCTCGGCGCGCTCTACTCTTGGCCTGCTCATGTGGAAAATTGCTGTGTGAGAAAGAGAGAGAGAGAGAGAGAGAGAGAGAGAGAAGGGGATAGAGAGGAGTCATACTAAGCCCTTCCCCTACGTCAAAATAATAATTGTACAGCGTCTAGAGGCAGGCATGAGGAAACCAGGTCGCCGCGTGAACCAGTCTGCCCCTGCATCTCTCTCCGTCGGCGGTAGATTGTGCAGTTGCTCTCGCACCGCCCCGCATTCTTCTAAGCAAATCAGGCTGCGTGGAATCAAATCTGCAAACAGAGGGGCACATTTGTTGCTCACCAGGTGCTTATAGAAGGTTGGGGAGACCCAAATCGTTGTTGGTTTAATTAGTTTCATTAGCGGTAGTCTCTGTCCCAGGAAAAAACAACCGCTCATGTTCACAATTTGGGACCTGAAATCATTCTTGGGTTAATAATGTTGTTAAACCCATAACACACCTCCAATTTTAGGCAAAACGCCCAGTGTATAATTTGGACGGTGTGTAATTTAGAACAAAAGTGATTAGGCAAGCAAATAATGTAATATTCATTACTTCATTACTAGTAAGACCTACATGTTTGGAGGAAAACTGCACTGCTGTTCGTGTCTAACTATCAGAAGGTTTGTGAAAATCATGCCCATGTAATATTCTCCGAAAAGAAAGCGTCCCAAACGGGATCCACTAAGTACACACAGGAGTGCTGCGATTGTCTTACACTGTCTGGTACAGTGGTGGAAATCACAACCCGTCGTTAGAAAAGTTATTTTATGAAGTTAGTAACCTGTTTGACTGATCGCTGAAACTGTCCAATACCAATCTGAGTAACGCAAAAACAATTTTATAAATAATGTCAATTAGGATTTCTCTTAAATGTGTTCTTCAGGTCTAAAAGTTCAGGAACGGTAAGTTTTACAGCTATATACAGTATATTAGAATTATTGCCCAAATAGAAAAAAAAAAAACGACTTATTGTTTAGAGGAGTTGAATAAAATTCAAATAAAATAAAATAACAAGAAGTTGTTAAATTCATCAATGTGTTCGATTTTAACATGAGGTAACATTAAGATTAAGATGAGCTGATGCTTGATTGGGGTTATTACTGCGGTGATTAATGTTTCAACTTGCAACAATTCTTTTTAACTGTAACTGATGCAGTGAGGAGCTTTGCATTTCGTAAACAATGCTATAAGAAGATGTATCCCGTATTCATGGAAAAGATGCGACTATATTTCCGCTGAGATTGCTGAAGATTGGTGTTTCAGTTGTATTACAGTAGATATCAGAACTTGGTTTAATAGCAAAAGAAAGAGCATTTACTTACTTACATTTATTTACAACACATACCGTGTGATAAAGGCTTACAGGATTGGGATAAACAGCTGTGTTTGACTAATTAGAAAGAAAAAAAAAAAGGTTCCGGTTTGCTTTAGAGCCTAGGACTTGGCAATGGAAAAAAGGTCGTCTGGTCCAATGAGTTCAGATGCAATGGGTAATAAGGAAAGTGCATAAATTGATGCAACCATCAGGCATAGTGGCAACTGTATAAACCTATGCGGGCAGTGTTATGATCTGATGTTGCTTCAGTCGGTCAGGTCGGCTCAGCAACATTATGTGGCAATAAAATGAAGTCAGCTGATGACCTGAATGTACAGGCTACCTGAACTGCGGAGTTTTTCTTCCCTGTTGGTACGGGGCATATGTCAGGACTCAAATAGTGAAAGAGTGGTTCTAGGAGCATAAGGAATCATGTTCTTTCAGTTAAACTTGTTAAATAATACTGTAAATCTGATCAAATAGAAGAGTTTAGGTTCGCATGTATTCTTAACACTGATTAAGTGTTCCATTATTTTTGTGAGACATAGCGTAGTTCCTCAGTTACACGGTGGACCATCAGACACAGTGACCCCAGCACTGTATCAGATCCAGCCATTGGCACGACGTTCCATTTCAGTGTTGATTGATAAATCTCATAAATGTTTATGATGCCTCTCTATTTGAGACATTACACCCACACACAACACCATGTCATGACCTTTTTCATGGCTCCTTAGAGTGGTCCTCTGCTTGGCCTTGAAAATTAAACCCAAAGACCCCTTTAGATTACATGAGAAGTCATGACCTAGCAGGAAGGAGTGGAGCAGGATTTGGGACATAACCCATGGGAGCGATGTGCCTGCCTGGGTGGAGCGATCTGTGCGCGGCCCTGGGATTGCGTCGGGTCCCCAACGAGCTGCAGATTGATGGGGTGACACAGGACCGCCGCCTGTTAATGTATCTGTCGAGGCTAAATGCCTCTTTCGGAAAGTGATTTTTATGCTGCTGGCAGGGTGCCGGGGTGTTTGTCCTGTCACAGGGAATGTGGATGGCTCATGAGTGAGATAAATCTTTCTCGATGAGACGCTGGTCAGCTTGACTCAGCCTGATGCTTTGGGTTTCCATCCCAAAAAGGCAAAAGGCAGCTCTAGACAAACATTCAAATGGACAAGATTCGAACATGAAGGACTTTTGGAAAACTTTCCATGAGATGATGAAAGCAATCTGCCAAGCAAACACGGCGTTAACCCAACCATGTAAATTCTCAATGCTTATGTAGATACGTTTCATTTCCTGGCCTAAATGTGTTGTTACATTAACACAAAGGACCGTTTATATTAGCTGAATCAATCATATTTCTTGCAGGGAGACCAGGAAATGTTTTAAATGACAGAATGAGGGTGTCATTCATCATTTCCAAGGTTTATTTTTTACACCGTGTGAGGGCTCAGTCAGTGAAAACCTCCACAGATAAAGCAGTTTAATTGTTTATTACGCATGAATATGTATGAATTATTTGGATAAGGTTGTGTGTGGGTTGCAGGATCTGCTTCTAATTCCCCGGCGTCACAGTGTAGTTTTGGTGACAGGACTCATCCAGGTCAGGAGAGAATTGGAGCTGGCTAATTAATCTTCTCCTGTATTTATTGTTAGCTTTTTTTTGAGTGACATAAAAAAAAAATCTAATCCCTAGCACCAAAATCAACCTGTTTTGATGTTCAATTTCGGTTTAATGGATGGTTCCTAGAGCAGGCTTGAGAAGAACTCGGAGGCCTCATTGGGAGCAGCCTGCATGACTTTGATTAATTGATCTGATCGTTAAAAAAGTTTTCATTCATGACACATACCAATATCGTTGCTTTTCTTGTGTAATTACCGCAATTTTGGAATTACTAGACTTTTGGTAGACACACACACACACACACATTCACTGATAATTAGAATATAAATATGAAATGTCTCTAAAATGGAACTGGATTACTGGTTACTCAGAGCCTGGAGCTTTCATAAGGAAAAAGCAGACGCTTTATTAATATTTCATTTTCATCATTTTGGAGCCTGACTGTGTTAGTACTTGGTGTGCAGCTGTGTCCTGAGACACACGAGAGCGAGAGCGAAATCTTAATGAGGATAGCTGGCGCACGCAACACCTCCAATAATTAACAAGAGCGCGCGCTGGCGGGAAAGTGACAGATGGTCGCGCGCAGTCTGTTGGCTCGGGTAGATCCGTACCCAGTGTTCCTTTTCATGGCGGGAATATGAAAGTAGGAAGCACAAACGTAAAAATCACAAGCAAGAGTGCCATTAAATCGCTGTTTTTGTTTTGCTTTCCCTCACTCAGCTCATCGCTCGTTGCGTTGTGTGTTAAATGTTTTCCCTTTAGCTAGCCAGAGCACATGCCATGCAGCACGTTAGTTAGCCGTTACACATGACTGAATGACTCACGACATTCAAGTTCTAACTAAGATTTTCTAACTACAAAATAGGTTGTTAACAGTAAAGAACAAACCATACAACCTAGAGAACTCTGATTTAAAAGAACACTGAATAAAATTTACAATTCTGAGGTAAAAAAATTTTTTATCACACTTTTTTTTCTCCAGAAAGTTGTTAAATTACTTTTCACCACTGTCAAAACAATAAAAAAAAAATTGTAAAATAAATAAATCAATCAATCAATGTGTTAGATTTTACCATGAGGTAACATTAAGATTAAGATGAGCTAATGCTAATAATACAGCATAATAGTACAATATCTAGATAATTGGTTCAAAGAATTTTATTCCTTTTGTTCCAGAGCAATTTTCCAAAGATGTCTTTTTTTATTATTAAAGAAAGAAGAATGTCACACTGTTTAACTGCTATTTCTGAAATGTCCACGAAATTAATGGGACCCTGCTATGGCTCATGTTGCAGTCCACAAAAAACATTTGTTTCTTCATGAAATGCTTCATGAACTTTCTCTTTAATGCAGTTCACTAAGAAACTGGAAAGCTTTCCGTCCTGATGACTTTGAAGCAGTGGCGGCTGGTGCAAAAAAATTGGGGGGACGCAAACAAAATTCTAATTTAACTTTTAATACTTCACTGTAAGTAGGTATTTATCAGGTGATTACGCATCATTACTACTAGTATATAATAAAGTCCTGACTCACATCGCATCCAGTCAGCAGCTCCGCTTGCCATGAGAAGTGCTGTTAGACTGGTTGAGAACGGTCCAATCACATGAGCCCAAATATTTAAAAACAATATTGATTCGCTAAGAACAAAAGTGGGAGGGTTCGGGGCGCACAGTGCTGCGCCCGAAGGATGATTTGAAAAGATCCAATCAGAGCTCAGCCTCAGGTCACATGCTTTTCAAAGATTTACGTGCCTACATAGACACTCGTTTGTCCTGGCGCCCCGCGTACACCAACACAAATGAACGTAATACAGTTTCGATTTTTTTTTTTATCGCAAATAAATTATATTAAGAAAAACAGCGGAAAATTGTGACTAAATGACTTTATTTCATTATTAAAATAAATAATTATGTTAAATAATTACATGTTAAAGGAGCATTCTTCTCTACCTAACTTTAAGGGGTGGGGGCGGCGCCCCTGCACCCCGTATTGACCGACCGCCACTGCTTTGAAGTACCTACGATTCTTACAACACGCCAACACTAGAGACTCCTTCCATACGCACTAAACATACAGTACCAGTCAAAAATTTGGACGCACTTTCTATGTCTTTTTTTTTTTCTTCTCCATTTTGAACAGTACTGGAGATATAAAAACTATCAAATAGTCGTTATTGTTCTTTCAGCTGTTCCCGCTACAGGGTAACTTTTCAGGCCGCACACAAGCATGGCACAGGTTTTACACCGGTGGTCGGAGTGTGGGCACTTGCTGGGAATCGAATAGTGAGCCACCAGTGCAAACAACACCTCAGATTAGAGATGTTATGAAGGCTTTACAGGGTTTAAGTAGCAGATACATCTCAATATCAACTGTTCAGTGGAGATAATTGTATATTTTCGATGCATTCAGTATGATTTTACAGTGTAGAAAGAAATACTAATCAGGAAAGACCATGGAATTAAAAGTTGTGTGCAAACATTTGACTGGTAGTGTGCATCTCCTAAATAAAATGTCATAACGTTAAGATGTATATACAGTGTCTTCCTTACAAATCTGTGTTATTTGTTGCTATAGAAATGATAACATATTAAAACGAGAAGATAATACACACCTTGACGCTTCAACCGTTCAAAACAGTTCAACACATTCTGACCAAACAGCTCAGAGGGTTTTAGAACTGGATATTTTAGTCCTATTGGCAGAAATTGGGTTTAATCTGTTTCATATTACCACGATATGTCCATTAAGAATTGTGTCTCTGTTTTCTCAACTGTTTTAAACCTTTTTAAGGATTACTTTATTGTTTTGTCTTCTATTTTTTGTCCCTGTTCTTGTTCAGTCATCCTGCACAGCAACACGTCCAAAGTGGACAACGAAGAACTGAGCTGAGCTGAAAGTATTGTTCAGTAGAAGAATGGGACAACCCTGGAATAGACTCTCCGGCCCATCAAGCCCGCTCTAAGAGGCTGTATACGACTTATTAGTTAGGAGACAGCAGTGTTATGGACACATTAGAACGTAACAGGTTCGGATGAGGTTACATTACGGTGCTGAGGTATGCATCAGACACTCCTGCATTAGATGATTGGTTAGGTTTGTGTGTAGAAACCGCACTCCCACCCCCCGACCCCCTGTTCTTTCGGTCCCATCACTGTACTCATCATAAAGAAGACACTGCAGTAATTGCTTGCCCATCTACACACACTGTAAATCAGCAAGAAAAAGGATCCATAAAGCTCTCTACAATCCTGAAGCCAGGACACTCATTACAGTATGTTCATTTATCCAGCTTTCCAGCCAAGATGTCCGTACTGTACACCTCATTAACTACCGTCTGTACGGAAAGTCAACGTTAATGCTCCGACAAGACATTCGTTTGAAGCCAACTAATCCAAAGACTTAATTGGTTCAGAGATTAGTATCAAGCATTGCCAGAGATGTAGACATGACTTCATTAAGTCCGAATGCACTGGCTCAAGAAGCCTTACAATGACCTCACGACCCTTTTGTGGATCTCTAAGATGCTTCCCGAAACCGCTGCAGCAGGTCACTGGGATATGTCATAAACTGTGGTAATGGGCAGCAAATCATCACAGGCCCATGGCACCCTTTTTAGAGGTTAAAAAGTCAAACATTTGCAGATAGATAGATGGATAGACAGAGACTTTTGATAGAACTTGAATTAGGTGTGTGGTGCCTCCTGCTGGCAAACAAAATAACTACAACAGCTTGACAGAGAACAAATGTATACGTCCTTAATCAATAATAAAATGAAACCAAACCATTCACACCTGGAAAAAGAAATAAATTTATTGTTTTCAAAAAAACACATTTGAACTCATTATGCTGTGCCTAGCTGGGTAAAAAAGATTTTAGTGTGCATGTTTTTTTTTTTTGCAGATGATAAAAATACAATAAAAAAAAATAATGGGTACCAAAAAAAACTAAACAAAATCATAATTCTTTAACAAACACAATACAAGATGTTCCAGAAACAAGAAGCGTTTCATGCAAATCTACTTGTTATAAAAAACATAGCTACTAGTTTAAACACCTGTAGCAGTCTAAGAACTATGAAAAAACGATAATATAAAATTACAAAATAAACTAAGATTCAGCACATGAGATCTGCATGTAGTCTGTGTTCAGTGTTTGTAGTACCTGGTTGTCTAAGAAACTATTGGGTTATACAGAAAAATTACTAAATGCTAAAATCACATATGCCTTATTTCTGGGCTGAATGATCCAGTGTTTGAGTTCAGAAAACTGTACTCAATTATCAGCATCATGAATGTAAAAATAATAATAACAATAATAATAACAATAATAATAATATTATTATTAATTATCATAATAATAAAAAAAACATTACACACAAGTTCACACATTTCTAATCTGGTCTCGGAGTAACAGTTCTATGCACATAAACATACAGAAATGCATTTCAATGAGGACCTGGATCACAGTGGACTAGTTCTTTATTCACTCTCAGCGGTGTAATGAAACTGCCATGGTGAAGTGTAAAACAACTCCTTCTACAGGTTCATGAGACTAATCTCTGCTAAATACTGAATTTATTGGAGAAACAAAAAATAAGGTGGGTGAGCTTTACCCTGTGTTTACACTAGCAAATGACAAAGCAACAGCCAGCTAAGTATTTTTGTACGTTTTATACACCATGACTTGTTCGAAATATATATATATATATATATATGACTGGCTTGAATAATTCCATGTCCATGATCTGATGTTCCTTAGTAATTCTAGGAAAAACTACAAAAGAGGATTAGGGCCACCATAAAGAGAATATCTGATTTCTGACTTTTTTCCCCTCAGAATATTTAAACCCAAAATTCTGACTTTTTTTTTGCCAGATTTCTGATATTAATCCAAAATCTGAGTCTAAAGTCAAAATCCTGATTTAAAAAAAAGTCAGAAATCTGAGACAAAATCCAGAATTTTAAAGACAATACTGCAACAAAAAAATTCTGAATTCTAGGGAAAAAAAGTCAAAACTCCTCTTCCGAAAGAAACCCACATAAATGTGGTCTAATTTTATTTGGTTGTATTAATAGCTTGCTTTGCTACTCTGTCAGTAAGTCTAGTATGAAATCTAGCATTTAACAAAAACTGAACAACAAATTTTCACACTTTTTGGATCATTATTAAATTTGCATTTAACGACTGGGCTTAAGACGTTGTTATGTTTTGTCGCCAGAGAGTGTACGCCAGGGGTTCCCAAACGTTTTGAGCCATTGACCATTTGTATTTATTTATTTCAGATATATGATATACGTTCAGATGTCTGGATGAGGAGCCTGGATTACACTGCAGTGCCCACACAGACCAACAAAATAAGGGGGGGGGGGGGGGGGCGTACATATGATGACTGACAACTAGATCTGAGACTCACAGGGAGACTGTCAACTTGATTTGATTATTGGGCACTGCAGTTTTCAATTTAGCTCTGAATTAAAATCTGACAAGCTGATTGAATTAATCCATCAGGACTTCATATCGAACGGTAAAAATATTTGATGGATTCAGGCACAGCATTGTTAAACACACTGATGAATTGTGAATCTCCTAAATTGAAAAATGCTGGGGGGTCAATTCCCACCCAGGGCCCAAACCCAAGCCATTCCCAAGCCCGGAGGGTTGCGTCAGCAAGAGCATCCGGGTTGTCAAGCTGTGTGTGGATCTGATGGTCTGCTGTAGCGACCCCCCAACAGGAGCAACAACAACACTTCTATTTAATAATCTAGAAAATCCAGAATGTTGGCATGTAAACCAGAACATTTAATAGGTTTGAAGGTGATGTAAGAAACCCTAACCCTTCAAACCCTAACTATAATGAAAACAAATGTCTTATGTTAATATGCTGTAATGCTCTAGAACAGTACTGTACAGGATCATAAACACAGTGTGTTTGGCAGAGTTAGACGATAGCACAGCGTGTCAGGTGAGAGAAAAAGACATGAAGGTTATTCGTTTAACCGCGGCTTGTCTGAATATAAAGGAGTCCCATTTTAAAATATTAGGATGCAAAATCCAATTAAAAAATTTCTCATATTAATTATCAAAATACATGAATTACACATGAAAGGAGATTATAAGTTTCTCCTGCAACCACATTTGTAAATAACACGTCCTCTAGTTTGGGAAACCCTGGCTGTCGCCATACACCCTAGTGTTCAACAGAGACAAACTACAAGCAATACAAGTGAATTGTCTCTTGCTAGTATGAACGCAGGGTTGTTGAAATTTAACACCTCTTTCACTCATTACTGTTCATTCTGGCACTACTAAAAAAAAAAATTTTAAAAAAGGGTGGAGAAATTTAAAAGAAGAAATTTTCTGTCACTTTGTACTTCTTATGTGTGTGTAAACCAATCTCCATTAAAGGTAACTATCAAACACAGGATTAACCCCCTGCTTGGTCCTCTACATGACTCGTTATTGCCTGTGCAGTGTATAAAAAAAATAATAAAAGAAAAAAAGAAAAAAACTACACCAACCCACCAAGAGGCTGATAGCATCTATAGAAAATCCTACAAAAATCCCTTTCCTCTCAGGTTCTCAGTTCAAATCAGCTTAAAAAAGTATCTGGATGGGACCGAGTTAGAAGCAAGTCTGTCCCCAGTGTCTCCAGGATCGGTAAAGCGTCCCCGAGTGGCTGTGCTGTGCTGCGTCCACCTTGCTCACACGGAGCTGAACGGAAGCTTGAAAAACTGTCAAACTGCAAGCCGGCTGCTGCTGCTGCTACTGTTGTTGGCCTGTAGGGGGCTCCACGACTGCTGCGCAGGTTCCTGTGAATACGAGCGCCCCTCGCAGCACGACGTGTTCTCCTCTTTGGGGATGCCGACCACGCACATGCGCCGGTGCCGCAAGAGTCGGTCTGTTCTGGAGAAGTTCTGCGAGTGAGAAAGAGAAGAAAAACTGTAATTATGTAGCGTCAGTTTAGTGAAGCCAAACCGTAAAAAATACAGCAACGTTAGTTAAGACAAAGCTTCAGACTTTGGGCTTTGCTTAGACATCTGCATTTCTTGTGTATGTGCTTGTGTCTGACCTGCTGACAGCGGTCACACTGATAAGGCTTCTCTCCACTGTGCACACGTTTGTGTCTCTCCAGGTGGTAGCGCTGAATAAACCGCATGTCGCACATGTCGCAACCGAAAGGCTTCTCACCTACACACACATCCAAGATCTTTATATCTATCACAGATTAATACCACACCTATCAAATAAACATGTATCAGGTATCAATAAGATGGAGGGGTAAAGAACAGCATGCATGCTTTAAAACAATCTAAGCAACTTCTAAAATGTTCCGTTTATAACTTTTGTTTACTACATGCAATCATCCGCATGTCTATTTACACTGGTTAAGTCTTATGGAATAAGGATCCAGTAGAATATGGATTTGTTCTTGCCTCTGTACCTTTTGTAAAAGAAAAAAAAACATTTTTTTGACATGTATTTAATGTGGCACAGGTTTTACACCCCAACTTACGAACGAGTTCAGTTCCAGGAGCATGTTCGTAAGTCGGATTTGTTCTTAAATGCATACCAATCCACTTAACTAAATCTCTGTCCCCTTTCCCCACACCGCCATCATGTGGCCTAAAACCGTAACCATGTCTAAGGAAAATTAATCTCACTCAGTAAATGTAACAGCTTTGTCTCTGCACCTTTAAACCGCGAGGGGAATCCCGGACACCTTTTCGTCTCAGCGCTGCTTTCCATTACAGTGGACTGTTTTGTTCAGGATTTTTCAAAATTAGGATTATTCACCATCGGGACAGCTTTACAGGACAGTCATTTCCTATCATTGAAACCGGTGAGGCTGACTCATTTCTCCCGCACCCATCCCCCCCCCCCCCCCCCCCGACCCACAATTCACTTACACACTGAAAATACTGTACAGTATATAATTAAAAAAAAAAAATACCGAAAAACAAAATTCTCAAACCACAAACCTTACCAGTCTATGAAACATCTTAGCACTGTGAAACTCTCTTCACTAAGTATAGCCACTATGTTAGTGAACAAATGCATTAGAGTGGAAGCAGAAAACAGTTTGACAGTTTTGACTGAAAAAAGTCAAACTGAACCCAGAGACTCCTTAGATAAATAAAAAAATCGCTCCTCCCTAAAAAGCTTCACCATATGAACAACTACTAACCAATCAGAATCAGGAATCATTAACACTAACATCAACAACAATGATGATGACTAAAAATAATTCCGGTTATTTCAGAAAGCATCAGATCTGTGCTGTCTCCGACTGAATCCGAAGCACCTGGAACGGCTTTTCCAGGATGCAAAAAAAAGCAAAAAGTGATGCGCCGCTGTTGAGAAGCTCACCTGTGTGAGTGAGGATGTGTCGTTTAAGGTGGTAGCTGCTGCGGAACGCTCCGTAACAGTGCTCGCAGATGAAGTTCTTCTGCACCTGGGAGTTGAGGGATCCATCATCGCTTGGCTCAGGTATCTCCACCTATTTGCGCGCACATAGAAAAAATGCTCTTTAAACCACTTTGAAGAGAGAACGTACTTCTTTTGATTCTCAGTAAATGAACTGATCATTTTATGTTTTTGAATTCACATCGGTGGAAAATAATCATCAGATTTAGTTAGCATCAAAAAGAAAAATGAATCAGCTACTTGCCTGCACTTTTTCTCTCACTTTGGTCGGTGTTCCTGACTTCCTGTTTTTCTTCTTCGACTGAACGTTCTGGCTGGACTGCATGTCCTTCTCCTCCAGCAGCCGGGAAGAGTGGAACTCTCCGTCCTTATTAATGAGCTATGGACAACAAGAAAATCCCTGCCCGGTTTTTGTGTGTGTTTTTTTTTTAAATTAATTATCTTATTTGTTGTTTTGTGTGCGTGTGTGTGTGTGTGAGGGAGGTGCATTTTGTGCATTCATTTTGTTGTTACAAGTTTTGGTTTTGCTGTTGTGTTGTCTGATTTGTTTGTTATGATCTTGGCTTTGCTGTTGTGTTTTCTGCTTTTTGTTGCGATTTTTATTTTTGTTGCATAATTTAATTTACTCTTCTCCTTTTATTTTATTTTATTCTCTTTCTGGTCTGTTACATTTATGAGTTTATTATTTGTCATTTTGTTACTGGTTTGGTTATGTTTTCTATTCTGCAGGAACATGTTTGTTTTGTTTGTGTGTTTTCTGATTTGTGTTAACTTTTTTTGTTGGTTTTATGGCTTTTCCCAATTTGTTGTTCTTAATGATGATGTTGAGTTGATTTGCTGTTGTGGTTTTTGTTCACTGTTGCATTTTCTGATTTGCTGTTGTTTTTATTTGTGCTCCTTGTTTTGCATTTGTGCACATGGTTTTGTTTTGTTGTTGTATTGTTTTGGTTTTGCTGTTAGGTTTTCTGATCGGGTGTTTTGTTCTTAGTTTTGATGCTAAATATTTTATTTGTCAATTTCTGATTTGCTGCTACTTTATTGGTTTTGTTCAGTTTTCTGATCTAATGTTACTTTTTATTGCTTAGTTGTACTTTAAATCTTGTTTATGTTGTGTTTTTTGATTTGTTACTTCTTTTGTGTTGTTTTTTTTTTTTTGTGGATTCGTAATCGATTTGTTATTGCATTTTCTGATTTTCTGTTGAGTTTTTTACTTGTGTTGTTTTTTTCCACATCCTTGATGATGTTTATTGTGTGTTCTTTTTGCATCTACATTTTTATTTTACTTTTAGGTTTACTAAATAATTTAGGTTTTTGTTCTTGGTTCTGTTGTTACATGTTTACATCATTCTGGTTTGCTATTATATTTAGGGATTTGATATTTGTCATTTTCTGATTTGTTGGTATGTTACTTCTTTTGTTGTTTTCTGATCTGTTGTTACTTTTTGTTGGCTTTGTTGTGTTTTCTGACTTGCTTTAGTGTTTTTGTTAAAGTGGTTTAATTTTACAGTCAACCGTAATTTCCTGGTGGTCTTACCATGGGTGAACAGCTAACTCCAGATGGCAGCACCATGTGACTGTGGTGGCTGTGGGCTTCCTGGTTGTGACTGTGGTTGTGGTTCTGGCTCAGTGGAGACGTCATCTTTTTATGGCTGGGTGGAGAACTGGCCTGCATCAGAGCCATACTGGAGAGGACTGCCTCACAGCCCAGCAAGCCAGCCTGCCAACACACGTAAACACACAAACAAACACATACCGGTTATAACAGTCTGGGGGTGTGACATTTCATACTTTTTTTTTTCTCTTCTTTTTATTGACCACTACAGAGCAATGACTTTTGTCAGGTCAAGCTGAGTGGATTTCCAGTTGAAGGTTAATGCAGAAGCAGGTTATGACCCAAGCAGGATCGACAGCGGAAGCATGTGACATGAAACGGAAAACAGTTTACAGAAAATGTAAATAACGTGGGAAGAAAGACACTGACCCATTTCATGTGCTCTCGGATTGAGCTGTTGGAAAGCTGTGACATCGCAGTGATGTGTGTGCGTGTGTTGGGGGAGAGAGCGAGCGTCGCACTGGGCAGAGAGAATGCATAGGTAACACACAGTCAGCAGGGGTGTGAGCCAAGAAAAAAAAATGTAAAGACAACGTTTTATAACTCCAGTTAGGAGTCTTCAAAGCAGCAAGGTCACCAGATGGTACTGGGTTCCGACTCTCCAGAACTGGAACTGGAGCACCTAATATACATCTTAGAGATAAAGGTACCAAACATGTCACTGAGGAAGATCAATCAAATAAACCTGGAAAGCGGTGATATTTTTATAAGGACGAGCATCACCAGGGATCACCTGATACAATATTATCACGATACCTTAGTGGCGCTTCAATTTGTATTGCGATTCTATAATGATCTTATTGCGATTTTATAAATACTCAACAGCAACCAATTCACTCCTACCACACTGTGCAAACATATACAAATTAAAAGTAAAAAAAGAAATAAATCGTATACAGTTCATATATAATTTTTTTGGTTTGTTTGTTTGGGTCGGTGTTGCGAATCATGAATCGCTACACAAAAGAATGACGATACATCACCGAATCGATTTTTCCCCAGCTCTAATAGTGCATGTTAAAATGAATAAAGGTTCATAACTAAACGAACGGCAGCACAGGGGCATAGTGGTTAGAATTGCCACTTCGCCCCTTCAGGTTTGGGGTTTGATTCCTGCCTCAGGCCTGTGTGATGTCTCCCAATGCTTGATGGGTTTCCTCATGCAGACATGCAGGTTAGGTTAATTCGCATTCCCAAATTTTCCTGTACTGTGTAAATGACAAGTCAAGTTGGCAACCTGGACCTTTAAGGTACTGCCACAGAAACAGCTTATGTGTCGCCCGATGTGCCGGATGGCATGTGGGCGGAA
Source organism: Clarias macrocephalus (assembly GCA_011419295.1). Lineage (NCBI taxonomy): Eukaryota > Metazoa > Chordata > Actinopteri > Siluriformes > Clariidae > Clarias > Clarias macrocephalus. Next base: position 15,623 of record JAAGKR010005243.1, on the reverse strand, counting down.
AAATACGAAAAATAAGCAAACTAACCTAATACTAAGACATTTTGAGATGACTAAGGGGGGAAAGACCTTGATATACTAAAGGCATAATCTTGGTAAAGTAACAGTACAGCTTTACTTCTAAGAGAGCACAGTTTTAGGAAAACCTGCGCTGGGAGAAAATACAAATGAAACGTTTTACAGACTAAAATGAAAAACAGGTCGTTCACAGACCTTTCCCAGAAATTTAAGATATATTTTGGAGTACATTTTAGGGATGGGGAGGAAAACAAAAATCCATTCAGATGCATAAGGCGATTCTTATGTGTGGCAATATATGGATTCTAAAACTGATTTATTATAAACAATTCTTTTTATTCATGCATGTTTGCGTTTGAGGAGGTAAAATGGTGACATTACTGTTCGTATTTGTGAAGTTTGTTTAGAATTGCAACAAAATCCAGGATAAAAAAAAAAATTTTCATTTAAAATCGTGAAAAGTACAGAATCACAATACAAGTCGAAAAGGGTCGCAATTAAGTATCGGGATAACATCGTATCTTGTGATACCTGGTGATTCCTGTTTCTAGTAATTGTGATTTTATTTATTAATTTTTTTAAAGATGTCTGAGGCAGGTAGCAAGCTCACAATAAACAACAACAAAACAACAAACAATGCATGTGTACATTGTAATGAAAGCAATGAAACAAGCCACAGTGATATCACAGTACAGATCAGACAGATTGATACAATAACAATAATAATGACACTAAATTAAGGCTGCAGATCTGCAATGAAAAAGTCACATCTAGTGAAGCTTTAGTGCCCCAGATGTACAACTAGCTAAGAGCTAAAGCTTTCACTGGCTTACAGAACTGTTTTTATTTCCTGTATAACAGTCTAGTTCTGTGTAGTGCCCTATAAATCGAGTGAAGATCAGTTTGGGATCTGGCCGTCCTGTCCTGTCCTGTCCTGTCCTGTCCTGTCCTGGTCAACCCCCTCCATAACAACACAACACAACACAACACAACAACAGGGCGTGTGTTTATCAGGCGTCACTCACTTTAGCCTGTTCAGTCTGTCTGTCAGAAACAAACCCCTCGCTGCTAAACGCTCGGATTAACGCGCTATCCATACACGTTTCTTTCTTTCTTTTTATTTACCTTCCGTTTTCCCTGCGCGCAATGTTTCTCGTCGGTTTTTTCCCCCAGTTTACAAACACAGGAAACACCACCGGAAGTGCTCTCAGGGGAGACCGTGGCACGTGACCAAGCGCCCGCTGAAGCCGAGGTGTTCCTTCCGGTACGATAGAGGGCGCTCGAACGTCATCGATGTTTCTGTACAGGCGTCATCGTTCCTAAATAACACCACGTCTCCTGGTTTAACTCTCCTTTTTTTTTTTTTGATTGTATACACTTCAGACATATAATGAACCAAAAAATATGAAAAGACCACCCTTTTCCAAACTCCATTTGTCCAGCTGTTGTGAAACCCATGCCCTCTGTTCCCTCAGACACGATGTTCTGAGGTGCTTTTTTTGCTCACCATGATTCAGCACACACACAATCCACACATAACTTGGCACAGGTTTTTCCCTTTCTGACACAACCCAACTATTTTATCCAGGCTTGAGACTGTCACTGCATCCAATGCAGTAGCTGTGGTTTGGGCACTGGCTGGGAATTGAACCTGGGCCTTCCGCATGGCAGAATGTTCATCTAATTACACATATGAGCATTTGAGTGTTAAGGGCCCAACAGTGGCAACCTGGTGGTGGTGGTTTGAACCTGGGACCTTCCAAGCTGTAATCCAATGCCTTAACCACTGACATACCTCTGAGTAAACAGCCTTTCTGTTTGTTCCTGCCAACCAGATGATGACAAGATGTTGTCAGAGCAAATCCCAGTGGATGATCATTTTCTAATCTGTAACATTCAGTTTTTGTTAGGAAAAAACACACACAAAAACCTCAGGGAAAGCTGTGTCAGTCTCCATAAAACCTGTATCAGCCTGCGGCCTTGTAAAACTGTAACATCTCTATATGAAACTTGCGTAGTTTATTATTATTTTATAGTATTTTATATTTGTGTGTGTGTGTGTGTGTGTGTGTGTGTGTGTGTGTGTGTGTGTGTGTGTGTGCCCTGCGATGGATTGGCACCCTGTCCATGGTGTACCTCAACTTGTGCTCTCCTGGGTTAGGCTCCATGCCCCCCATGACCCCGTATATGTGGTATAGAAAATGAGATGAGGATGAGTGTTTTATATTTTGATATATAAAACTTCATCTTTGGCTTGCATACTGTAGTATGCATTTTCATCAATGTATACTTGACTTGCTAGTTTTCTGCTTATACAAACAAATAACATTAATTAAGCACAAGTCATGCCTTTAAAACCCTGCTATATATTAAGGCTATAAATATCCAGTACACATACATAAAACATAAAAGACCACACAGCTCTAGTTCACAGACCAGTTTATTGTCAGGCTGACATGCTAATACTTGAACTTGTAATATTTTGTCTATTTAAAAAAATAGCACTCACAGATAAAAGTAATTATGTGGTATATCACACGATGTGCCCTCTTTTGTTTCTCGTTAAGACATGTTGTACAGAGTAGGACATTAAAGCTGACAGACTAAGTCTAAGTTAAAGCAAAAATCCACCCTGAAGCCTCCGAGTGGCACAGTGGCGCCCTATCATCCGGAGATCGCTAGTTCGAATCCCGGGTGGTGCTGTAACCTCTCGCAGCCGGAGGTCTAGAGAGAGATGATTGGCCGAGCTCTCTCAGAGGGGAGGGATGAGAGGGACTTAGTGCTCCCACATTAATCAAGGCTCTACAGCCAGTCAGGGGCGTCTGTGAGCTCGCGCAACGGAGGGAGCGGATAGCGCTGTCCTCCGATTGTGTTACGCCGCCCCCAACAGTGCGCGAGCGAGCAGTTAGAAAAGATGCGGTCGGCTGGCGTCACGTGGTTCGGAGGAAACACGTGATAGTCTTCGGCCCTCCCGGCTGAGTGGTAGTAGTAGCGTTAATGTGGAGCCCCCTAGTGATGGGGAGGAATTGGATACGACTAAATTAGGGAGAAAATCAGGGAAAAATCCCCCCCCCCAAAAAATCCACCCTGAAACCCTTCATATAGACTTTTGTTGTGCTTAGTGATTCTAGTGGTAGATTTTTGGATTATTCATGTGAGAAGCTGCTGCACTAATGTCACATTGTTCAGATAGTTACAATAGTGTTCAATAGGGAAATTAAAAAGACATATTGGACATAAGCTTCTTTTCTCTCTTTCATCATTTTAAGCAATGTTCAGTGTCATAGTAATGAGAAGTTCCAAGTTCCACGATTCTCTTAGTACGAACATGGCTGCACCCAGCATTATGGCAGAAACTTGGTACATATACGTTAAATATATGTAAGTTGTTTAGGGTGGATTTTTTTTTCTTTAAGTAAAAAAGAAGAAAATTCAGAATATGCAAATATACTTAGGTATCAAAAAATTGATGCGTACAAAAAAAAGTTATAATCAATTCATTTCAGTGGGTTTACATTCTGACTAATACCAGTCGAGAATTTATTCAAACGGAGCAATTTCTGCTGAAGCCTCATAAATTAATTTACCTACATTTATCAGGTCCAACTACCATATAGATGAACAATTACTATCTCTTGCTCATGGACAATTTTCAGGCCTTGCTCGCTGTCCATCAGTTATCTTATATCGATAAAGTGCACCAATATGACAGTGGTACCTAGGAAACGCTCCATTTAGCTGATCTAGCTCACGCGAGTTCTATGTACTGTACGTACAGCTATGCTTTTCATTCATTAAAAAAATACAAGTAATAAAATTGACCTAATGCTATGTTTGAACAATTTTTTCATTATGTTGACAAGAGCAAAAAGAGTTGCAGTGAAACCATAGTGATAGACAGATTAGGTAAAGTGGAAAAGAAAGAAAGAAAGAAAGAAAGAAAGAAAGAAAGAAAGAAAGAAAGAAGAGACTAATCTAAACCTGCTTCGTGTCAAAAATTGGATGAAAATTGGAAGTCTGGAAGAAAACAAAGAAAGAAAACACCAGCAAACGTTTCTCCGAAACATACGATTCGTTCAGCTGTTCCAAGTCAGTGGTCCCCAATCTTATCAGCAAAGTGCCAGTCCTGTTCCAGCTAAATTACAAACTGATTTATGAAACTCACTGCTTGTCTAAGAAAATCAAAAGGTGATAAAGAGCAACCTTAAAGCGTGCCTTTGGAAAGAACAATGATGGACAATGACTAAAGAACGAATGATGAACAGCACCCGGAGCTCATTTACAGATCTTTGCCCAGCCTCTCAATCTCGTCCAGAAAGAAGTCCAAGTCGCTGTGTCGCAGCTGGGGAGAAAGGATGACCATGCGGAAAAAATTGACTCGTCCATCCAGGGGCTGATAACCCACCATCATCGAGCCATGTTTCACCATGCGTTCCTTAAGGAGCGGTGCCACCTGGTGGACAAGGTTATTATAATTTTTTTTCTTTGAATTATTACATGACAAAAAACAGCACATATTAATTAATACATATATTCATTATGGACTAACCTTTGCTAATTTGTCCTGGTAATCTGTGTCATTCTCCTTCCCTCTCAGACTGGGCGGCACAAACCAGAAGCACACGTTCACAAACTGTGGCTGTGAAAAAATATAATGGAAATGACATTATAAAAGCTGGTTTCAGCTTGTACGTTTGAGTCGATTGTAGTTTAACTGCATAGTAGCACTTTAGTTGTGGTCATGTGTGTTTAGTTATAGTTTAGCTGAGCTTCATGTCAACGGGAGAAACTGAAGTATTAAAGATGCAAAAGTAAAGATTTTTAATGTGTATTATATCCATCCATCCATCCATCCATCCATCCATCCACCCAGGAACCTCTGTAGTCCCAACTAGGGACTAGTGTATGGAGGCCAATGATGTTACCATTTATTTCCGTGGTACAACTGTGATAGGACCTTCAGTCAACATTTACATGTTCATTCACACACTACGGGCAATCTGCGAATGCCGGTTAGCCTAATGTGCATGTCTTTGGACTGTGGGAGGAAACCGAATTATCTGGAGATAACCAACTAAGCACAGGGAGACCATGCAAACTCTATGCACACAGACCCCAAGGTGGGCCCTGGACCATAGAGGTGGGTAAAAAAAAATTTTTTTTCAAAAACATTTGGAAAAACCCGCCTTATAGTCGTGAATGATTATTTGTATTTGTCAATCATTTTATAGATGCACCCCTTCACATCCTCGTAAATCACTAACAGGATTTAGTTACATATTTATAGCCTTGAAACTCAGCAGCTAAAGGCATGAGCGTGACTGAAACATGTCGTGTCAGACACTGCTAATGCTAACAAACCAAACCGAAGCAATTTTTGTGCATATGGGTGGAAATGTGTAATGAGTAAATAAAAAAAAATTGTTAAAATCTTTTTTAACTTCACCCAATTAACCATACGAGGGTTTCTTCTTAAAAATTACAAGTCTTATCTAATGCAGCTTATGAAGGTAATACAACGGAATTTACCTCAGAGACCAGCTGAAAACCTGCTCTTTTCTTCATCTCCTCAACAAAATATCTAAAACAAAGGGCAAATTAATAATTCATTAAAACTTTGACTCAGGTATAATATAGTAGAATATGTCAAATGTACATTATGTTATCTTCCCCCCTGTGTTAGTTCGGCTACTAGAGCCATGACCTGGTCATCTCGCTGGACAATGCTAAGAAAAAATAGCGTCTTTTTGATTTGATTCTCAGCCAGATCCAGCAGATTTTGAAGAATGAAGATCTTTATATACTAAATATTAATTTTTGTTTAGCAATGTCATTGTATAAAACAACCAATTACTCTCATTATCTTCATTCACTTTTGTCTCAATACTTTTGGCCATCGCTATTCATCTAGGAAGCTCTGTAGTCCAACTAAGGATTATGGAGGCCAATGGTGACCATTATCGCTGTATACTAGACTGTAGATAATCTATGAACTAGTTTTCTGGGGTTTCTCTTTTTGTAAAAATCAGACTTCATTTTGTTCCGTGTACCTTGTATTGGCGAAAGCCTTGTTGACACGGTCAGCCAGGCCCTGCGAACCAACTGCCTTCCACATGAGCCACAGTTTCAGACAATCCACTTTGCGTCCACACTGGATGGATTTATCTCCGGTGTCCAGACCTGTGTCATAGAACTTGTCCTGCTGGAATAAGTAGGTGGCGTTGGCGCAGTGGCAGCGCATCAGCAGGTTCTGGTGATAGAAGTTACATACAATTCTGGTTAAGATCCATGCAAAAGAGAAACTGAATAGAAAATACCAAATGCAAAAAAAAAAAAAAAAGTCAATCGTCATCGTACCGTCGTGTCTCTCAGCAAAATAACAGAGCACTGAAGGCCAGTCATCAGCATTTTATGTGGATTCCAGGTTAGAGAGTTGGCCCTGAACACAACAGAGAAAAAGGGAATTATGGAACAGGAGCTGAAAGGAAAAAGTCCCTCTGTGCTTTTAGTAGGTGTCACATAAAACACATTGGTAGTTCTCGAGTCGAGTGCATTTGCAAAACCCTTCAAGCACCATGATGAAACTGTCTCTCATGAAGACCTTCCAGGCTCAAGAACCAAAACCTCAGATTAGAGCCGTTATGAAGCTTTATAGAGCATAAGTAGCAGATACGTCTCAATATCAACTGTTCAAAGCAGATTATTGCATTTTTGGACACTTTTTTTTTTTACAATCAGTATTGTTTTATTTATGTAGAAAGAAAAATCATGAAAGAGTGCAATTAGTACTGTAGGTGTGTCTTTTGACTTTTGTTGACAAAACAGAACTTTCCAGGTTTTTCTATTGTACCTGATGAGAAAATGAGAAAATCCTAATAAAGATTTATTGTTTCATATCCTTTAGAACTTTTTGGTATTCATGAGTTTGTAGAAATAGCTGAACAAATTTGATATTTTAAGCCACGGTAACAGTCTCCTTAAGGTTCCACCAACTTAAAATCTTTCAGCCGAGCGATTTTGTGTCTGACGTCATCAATGCACCTGTAGACTGGCCACATTGAATTGTTTTGATCAAGATGGGTGATTGGTCTGTGTTTACATGATGCTGTAAGTATAATCTTTACAAATCTGGGCACCCTAAAGTACCAGAGCGCTGGTGGCTCAGTGGTAGGTGATTCGCCTGCCATGCGAAAGGGCCGGGTTCGATTCCCAGCCACTGGATGAAGTGTCTGTCCCAAGCACAGATAAAAAAGGGAGGGTTGTGTTCAGAATGATATCTGGTGTAAAAACTTGTGACAAACCGCTTTGGCGACCCATTGCCAGGAGCATGCAAAAGACCAACAATAATTTATTTGATTTGCAAAAACTAAAAAAATTATAGTATATAGTTAGGCTACTCAGTAATGCAAGTAAGGAACGATTAATATGAATGAGTACAACAAACTCAAAACTGATAGTTCTGTTTACTTAAAATTGGAGAAATCATTACTTTAAAAAAATTGATGTAACTGATTATCAAAATTTTTGTTTGAGTTTTGACAACTTATTCGGGTTTACAGTGTAGTATAGATTGCATCTATATTCATATTGTATCTATAGATATCCATATTTCCCTGTTTGTAACTCTTGGTACAACCTCGCAAATGGTAACATAGGTACAGCGCGGGCACTAGAATGGTGAAAACTGATATGTCTATACCTTTCGATTCCTGTTAATAGATGTTTGTGCTTCTTTGAAAAAAGCACACTTCCTCCCCAAGCAGCCTGTAGGACAGAAAAACAGCTAGTCAATCAAAATAATGTAATTGCAAACCAGTTTCTGTTCTTCGACCAGGTTAGACAGTACCTGCGATTGTCCCAGGATAACATTCTTGAGCTTCATAATAAACCAAAGGAGCTGTCCGGTCCGAGTCAAATTCTATACCCTAGTGCCTCATGTTCTATATGGTTTTTATGTAACATTACTGCTAATAAACAGCCATGTGCCTTACATCGACGTGCATCCACATGCCGTTCCTCTCACTGATGTCAGCTATGCGCTCCAGGGGGTCGAAGGCTCCTTGTACCGTGGAGCCGGCTGTAGCGTTGACGAAGAATGGGTAAGCGCCCTGCAATAAGGAGAAATGCTTATCAAAGAATACAAAGCAACCAAATTTCATCAGCCAATCATACTGATTCAACCCCATACACAGATAAATCGCAGCGCCACAGCCACCTTGTTAGGTTTTGATTTCTTTGTTTAAGATTGCATTTGATTCCCATGATTAATAAAATATGATGGAAGAGTTAGAAGGGTGATGCATATACTTGTGCTTTGGCATGAACAATTTTAGCTTCAAGGTCTTCTGGGATCATTCGGCCACTGTGAGTAAATAGAGGTTAAAGAAGGGTGAAGTGGACTACAGGCGACGTGGTGTATGCAGAAAGGATAGTCAAAGGCCTTATATAAGGGGACGTACCTTGCGTCAGCTTTCACATGGTAAACGTTGTCTGTCCCGATACCGAGGAAGGCAGCTGACTTTTTCATTGAATAGTGGCCCTGAAAGGAACAAGGGTGGATTTGGATTTGTCCCTTTACTCAAATACATTTTCAGCAGAAAAAAAAACACCTTTTTTTTTAGTTCTTACATTTTCGTTTTGACCTGAAAATACAAATCAAATTTCAGACGCAAATGATATCTTTCTCTGATTTTTATCATTAGTCAATGCAAATGACAGTCAGTATAACTTTCAAGTCATCAACCATTAGGGTATTATTCAAATTTGATTATGCACAAATGATTTATGAGTTAAAACATTTTATAGGTTGTAAAGAACTGAAAATGGGCTTTTGTTTGCAGCATATTTACTAAAATCAAAAGCTATTTCGATCAAAAACATCCTAACAGGGCATGTTACATCCTAACATAGGACCCTTCTTTGATATCACCTTCACAATTCTTGCATCCATTGAACGTTTGAGTTCCTGCTTCAATTTCTTTGCAGGATGTCAGAATAGCCTTCCAGAGCTGCTGTTTTGATGCGAACTGCCTCCCACCCTCAAAGATCTTTTGCTTGTGGATGCTCCAAAGGTTCTCAGTGGGGTTGAGGTCAGAATTTCTCATCTTTTATGCCCATAGCAGCCAATGACACATAGGTATTCTTTGCAGCATGAGATGGTGCATCATCATGCATGAAGATGATTTTGCTATGAAGGCATGGTTCTTTTTTTTTGTACCATGGAAGAATATGGTCAGTCAAAAAATCCATACACTTTGCCGAGGTCATTTTCATACCTTCAGGAACCCTAAAGGGGCCTACCAGCTCTCTCCCCAAGATTCCGGCCCAAAACATGATTCAGGGTTGAATCCTTGCTGACGTCGCGGCCTTGTTGGGACATGGTGGCTATCCACCAAACATCCACTTCTCCATCCATCTGGACCACCCAGGGTTGCACGAAACTCATCACTAAACAAGACTGTTTGAAAATTAGTCTTCATGTATGCCTGGGCCCACTGCAACCGTTGCTGCTTGTGAGCATCGGTTAGGGGTGGCCGGATAGAAGGTTTATGCACAACTGCAAGCCTCTGAAGGATCCTACAGCTTGAGGTTCGAGGGAGTCCACAGGCACCAGCAGCTTCAAATACCCGATTGCTGCTTTGTACTGTAATGACATTTTAGCAGCTGCTCTCTTAATCCGATGAATTTGCCTGGCAGAAACCTTCGTCATTCTGTCTTTATCTGCACGAACCCGTCTGTGCCCTGAATCAGCCACAAATGTCTTCACGGTACGATGATCACGCTTAAGTTTTCGTGAAATATCTAATGTTTTCATAATAACCATTTGGAACGCGGTGTAGTTAAATGTTGTAAATGAGCTTTCATTAATAATATTCCCTGTCTTAGCATTCAATCCAAAGAGTTATTAAACATTAACTAACCAGTGAACCATATTCTCTGTACTGTCTGTGCTAGCAGACTGTTTTCTTTATGACTGATTGCTTAGCGAACTAACTAGACGTACTGTATTGGACATGATAAACTTTATGTCATCAGTTTTTTTCTGCAGTTGTGATGATATTTATTTCATTAGAACCCTGTTCTTCTCATGTTTACCTCTTGTGATGTAAACACAGCCAGACGTGGGACGGACCACAGGCCTTGTGTCTTCACCTGCGGAAACGCCCAGTATCGAGCTAAATTCATGGCGTACATGTTAGAAATTGAGCCTCCTGGGCAGAATATGCCATCCCCCTCAGACCAGCCCACTAGGGAGCGCAGACTGCGGAGAATCACATCCTCCATCAGGACAAAGACCGGAGCCACCTCGTAGGTATACCTGAAAGACACACCATTTTAAACTTGGCTGGGTGCTTTACAGCTTTTGAGCTAGACATCGACTGAGTATGGAATAAAAGACTTGATATAGGAAAATAATCAACAACGAGACAGGCTGATGTGGCAACAAATAAAGCAGAGGTGCTCTTACTAAGCTTTACCTCAGACTGTTACTAACACTGGAGACTCCTTGATATAAAATCACACAAATCAAATAGAGGAATTAATCATTATTATAGAAATGCTTTAGTAAAGGGGGTTTCATTTAAAAGTTAACAAGAGCCACGACAACACTTATCAATAGTTCATATTCTACTGTACTTATTATGTGTTTTTTCTTATAAAAGAATGTCCCCATGGGTAATATTATTCACATAATGCAATAAAATTATTTCCTTTTTTACTTCATCATTAGTGCCTGCCAGTTGAAGCTCTTTGCATAAAACAGTCTTACTTTAATGGTTCAAAATACATTTACATTTAGCAGACGCTCTTATCCAGATCGACTAATATTTTAATCTCATTACAGATCTGAGCAGACAAGGGCCTTGTTCAAGAGCCCAACAGGGACAACTTGGTGGTCATAGGTTTTGAACCTGGGACCTTCTGAACCTCAGTCAGATACGAAGAAGTCACATACGTCCTGCATTCTGAAAAATTAGATCACCAGGCTGATAAATTAAGCACTATCACACTTGAGGTCATGCTGTTGTGCTGGAATATTGATTCAGCCATATGCATCCTGTCTACACCATTTATTATCAACAGATTATGATATTTGTTTATTTATTTGAAACAATTATTTTGCTCCGCCAACACATGTGACCATCAGAACTAACAGCTATTGGTGGAGCTGGCAGCTGACAGTCAGTGACCAAGAGTTAAGTGTAATTAACTGGCGTGAAAGTAATTTTAAATTCTTGCCAATATTAGGAGAAAACATTTGGAGAATAAATGATGCAGGTGGTGGACCTGCAAGTCTAAGGAGAAAAGATCCACTTATTTTACTTATATCCTTTAATGGAGGTGTACAATCATTTGTTCAACACAACAAGTAGTACACTTGATTAGGCTTTCCAGGTGGATGTAGGATTCAGCCTTGTGTTGTTCAAGGATTCAGCTTGTTGGTGTTAGTCTTTCGGCTGCTCCCGTTGAGGGGTCGCCATAACGGATCGTTCGATCCGCACAACAACTTGCCACAGGTTTTATGGCAGATGCCCCTCCTTATGCAACCCTCCCATTTTATGGAACCGGCACAGCATCCGGCTTGGGTTTGGGCATTGGGTGCCGATCGAACCCGGGCCTTCTGCATACCACTGAGCCACCGATGCCCTATAGCTTTGTTGCTTGTCGTAAATGAAACAACGCGTACAGAATTCTGAATAATTTAGAAGCAATTATTGTGTAGACAAATTGTTTAAGATGGACTCAGCATTATCAAATGTGTTTTCTTACTGAATGTGCTTCCATGACTGGTTTTTCGAATGTGGGTTTTGGCAGGCAGCTGCTCTCTCCTCAGTATTTCACCCATGCCGTGACTGGCAGTTAGTGTAATTAACCCCTGGGACACTGAGTGATATGTGTAGTTAAACATCCCAGAACTGTTAGCATCCATTATTACCACTCTTGGAATGGCTCTCGTCCAATCTGATTGTCCTGTCAGAACTAACTGCTGTATAATGAAGGCTGTTGAGCTTATTGAGATGTAAGACTCAGTAGCGAATTTAATAGCTCTCTTATCTTTTCTCCAAGGGCACACACTCGTGCCAACTAGGCCACACTTACTGACTGGTGTTGAGTGTCTCTGTGAGGAGGCGTCCAGTCAAGGCATGATAGTCCACTCCGGCGAACAGCTGATTGAAGAAGCGAGGGTGATCTGGAAAGAAATAATGCACCAGCTGCAGTTTTCTTTAGGGCCTCAGGTTTATTCCTAACGACCAGCCAGAGATGACTTACTGAGACTTACTGGTTTTTACGCTGTACTTGGCAACATCGTGTACTCTCTGCAGCAACTTTTCATGAGATTCCCCATGGTCTCTTAGCTCCAAGTCCAAAAGGTCCCTTAGCTGATCAGGATCCTTCCACTCACACACCTGTAAATATATGCACATGTTTTTATTAGATACATTACATACTTACATCTTGAAGATCGATTATTCCAAAGATGATTCTTTCGCTTAGGAGACCTTTTCTTTCACATCCGTAGCTTTATGAACCGCCTCCTCCAGGATCACTTTGAGAGCCTCGGAGAGGAACTGCTCTCCTACTGAACGGTCCAGTTCAGCTCCGTCCACGTCACAGTGGCCGTTTGTGACTTGACTCATTGTGCACTCTAAAGAATTAATCAGATTGATATTATAGAATGATATGTTATCTGTATAACATAGCTTAATCAAAAGCTTGTGATGATATGCCATCTCCATTGTGCCAGTTAATCTAATTAACACAATTAACACCTTAAGACAAATAATTTGCCAAGATATGTTTAGCTTTGACAGCTTTGAACATGAACTATGAGGGTAATGTTGTATAGTTATAATATGGTAATATAAGCATGAAGAAAACAAACCTAAAAAAAAAAATAATAATAACTTCAGATTCACTGCATCATAGAGGAGATCATCTTGTCTGTGAAAGGATTCACACATGCAAGATGAATGCAATGAACCAAAAAGTGATTTGCTGAAAAATCGAGGAAACACTAAATGATATAGGAGTGAATTTTAATCAAGACTGAAAGGATTCACTGACGTAAACATTGTGAATCTACGTAGCCCTTAAAACCCAGTGCATTTAGGCATTTCTATTAAATATATATACATTAGGATATGATATGTATTGGATATATAGGGCTCAGGATTGTGCAGTATAGAGTGACATATCCTTTTCTTAGCAAAACCCTAGTCAATATGATGAACTATACAAACATGACTGAGAAATACATGTCACATAAGCAAAGAAATGGCATAGATACTCATGATCGCAGGTTTTTTTTTTTTTTTTGGTGTGTGTGTGTGTTTTCAGTGACGAATCATATCACAAAAATTGATCCACATGCAAAGGGAAGCGTCAGTCTTGGCTGTGGTTTGATTCAGTGGATCAGTTTTTGACTTGATCAATTTGAGTCAAATTCTGACCAGAAGTGATTTAAATGATCTACTGACTCTAACAGTGATCCTCTAAAAGGAATTTGCCATAACTGTTATGAAATAAGTTCCAGTCAGTGGATCACTTCACTTGTCACAGAATGAGAAATTTAACGATCTTGGTCATAAAACGATTTAATGACCCAGGCACTAATCTACTGGCACTGACTCAGAGAGAAAGAGGGAAAAGAGTGAATCTGGTTTATGACAAAGAATCCTTCACTGGATCATAATCCACCACACACCACATGAGAGGACTGAATCTATGTGGTAAATGATTCACTGGATTAAACACTGATCCAGAAGTGAATCTTCGTCATGAAATCTTACAGTGATTCGAAATCTGATCCACGTGATTAAAAAAAAAGGAGTCAGTCTCGGTTGGGGTTTGATTCAATGAATCAGTTTTTGAGTCAAACACAGACCAGAAGTGGATTAGATGATTCACTGAATCAAACAGTGATTCTCGAAAAAAGAGAGGGGTTTTTCACTACTCTCTGATTTGAAACCTAAGTAAATCTTAAAACGATTTAACGACACTAATCCACTAGCTGGCACTAACACTCTCTCTCACACACACACACACACACAGAGAAAGCGAGAGCGCGCGAGACAGAGAGAGGGAGAGAGGAGTCGATTCCTTGACTCTTTGAAAGAAGAGTCGATTCCAGTTGTGAATCGACTCGGACACTAACCCGTTTACAGTGTTTTATGGTTATTACCAAAATATTTCCCTGACTCCAGCACGCATCCAGTAAAAAGCGGATGGAGTGTATCCCTGCCATGCGCTCACAGCGAGCACTGCACACGGATTCACTCGCTCATCCCTAATGAGTCATTTCAAGAGTTCACTCTTTCTCGAATTCTCTACAAGCTTGGTTGGAAACTTTAAACTTAAATAACTTTTAAAGAATAAAATAAAAATTAGAGACAGGGCTTCAGGATGTTACAGACAAGGATGAAACAAACATCACACACACACACACACACAGACCAAACATGCTTTTCCTGCCAGCTAGTTTATATAAAATTTATTTGCGTCCATGCATCATGCCAAGGGCAACCCTGCAGATCCCTTTTCTGCACAATCACTCTGAATTTGTAAAAAATAAATAAATAAACAAATTAAAAAATCCTTAAAAAAAATTTTTTTTTTTACACTTTTTTTTTTTTTTTGCAGATTATGATTTCCTCCTGGTGTGGAAATCTGTCACCATGTTTTTTTTTTTTTTTTTAATGCAAATAAAGCTTTTACTCACCTATAGTAATGGTAGAAGTCATGTCTGTAGTCCTCAGTGTGATCCGAAGCCTATATGTAATCCGATATTATGTCTAATTTAAGCAAAACGACTGACCAATCAGAGAGCGAGTGGTGAGGACGCACCGGCACGCCATTGGTCCAGACATCCAGGGGTTCAGCTGTGCACAAAAACTCGGAAAGGCATTGAACCAAAAATAGTACAGAATTAACATTCCGAGCCATTTTTAATCCTCACTGTTCTTTCATAACCAATAGGAAGATTTTTTTTCTCATTATTATTATTATTTTATGGTTATATGGTTATGACATGATTGCATCTTTATGGAGAAGGCTGAAGGTTAGATACAACTGATTAACAAACTTACTGTCACACAGTTTAAACCACATGATGACACAACATGATAAGAAATATTCTCTAGCATACTTTATATTATTATTCCATTAAACAGAGAAAATAAATGCAGAGCAAATCTTCTCAATCTTCTTTCCCACTCATCGTCTTTACCGCTTTATCCTGTATACGGGGTATACCTGTAGAATATATAATATTATCATAATAATATCATATTATTATGATAATAATCATAGTAATAAGGTGGCATATTGATTACCACTGTGGTCTCACACCTCCAGGGCTGAGGGTTCGATTCCCACCTTTGGTCTGTGTGCATGGCGTTTAATTGGTGTGTTTCCTCTGGGTTCTCCGGTTTCCTCCCACGGTCCAAAGACATGCAGATTAGGCTAATCGCTGGACCCAAATTGCCCGTGTGTGCGTGAGTGAGTGAGTGATGCAAAGTCTACACATAGCCCCCAAGAAACCCAAAATAAAACAGAATAGAATATATAAGAATAAGAATAATGATATTATTATTGTTATTATTATT
>JAAGKR010005242.1:0-52868 GCA_011419295.1 Clarias macrocephalus | reverse complement strand
TCCCTGTCATATGCACATCAAGGAGCCTGGAGCTCTAATTCTCTCCACAGTTGTTCTGTTGATTTGTAGTTGATGTGTGCTGTTGATGTTTTCAAACCACATAAAAGCTCGAGTTCTGTCATTTGTCCCTTTGTGTAAGTTGCCAAGGAAGTGACCAAGGAAGTAATCCGCCTCATTCATGTTTCCCACCGTGGCTTTTTTATGAGCCGTTATGGACATGACCAGTTGTGGAGCAAACCAGGGCTTAAATGAATGAATCGTAACATGTTTGCACTTGCCATGACTCTTAATGTGTTGTGTGAATCTCCAGGCAGGACTACACCAGGACTGAGTTCCATCCTCCATCTCATACCATTCTGTGTATTTTTACTCATAACTATTGACCCATATATATATATTAACGTATTTTTTCCGTTAGAGATAGATGGCTTATCCCATTTATATCAGCCGGCACATTTATTATTTTATTTTATTAGAGAATTCCACTAACTGACTATGCACATCCCTTAAATACATGGAATACCATAAAGACCGTGGATTGCAGTTCTGATGCTCTTAGAAGAAGAGTATAAATCAGCTTTATAAGAGTGTAAACACCCAGTCAACATTTGAGCCTTGTCTCATGTCCCTTGAGTAAAGCAGACATTACTTCACTATCCGTGATGTGATGTGATGTGTTAAAGATGGTATTGCACTAGGCACATCTTCTCTGTTAATGACCATTCCATTGGGCTAATTTTGTACCTGTCCATATATGGGTGGGACTAGATGTAGTTTGAACCCTTGGTGATGAATGTGGCTGAACATAAGAGCACAACAACCAACAAGCATGGGGCTTGTGTATTAGTGCTGATATTAAGGGCCCACACACTAAGCTTTGATAAGGTAACTGGATAACCCCAGAATGAAACCACTCAGGTGTTTTGCAAATAAAACGAACCTGAATAGCATTAGAACCCTAGTGCTGGAAATGATTTCTATGGATTTTTAACCAGTTTCTCTCACCCGCTCAAATGTTTATACTGCATCCGCTTGCAGCAAAGCGCTTCTTATAATAGTCGACTCGGGGAAATGTGAATCAGATGGTATAAGAAAGCCTATAATTGTCTTAGCCTACCTTGCTCCAGTCTATGTTGTAGTTCTGTGAGATTATCAAGCTATCTAACCGTCATGAAAGTGAATCAGCTGCGTAGTTTTCCCAGAAAATGCACACTCAGAACTGAGTCAATGTTTGTGGAAGGAGGTGGGAGCTGAAATCACTAGTGTGTAACAATTTTGGCCCACGCTGTGGAATTTGAGTAACGATTCGAGTGGACGGGAAGTAAAAGCACCGTCTGAAGGGATGCTAGGGTTGAACTAGTGTTTGAAAATATACAGAACATTAAGACCAAGGATTTACTCGAAAGGCATAATTATTTACTGGAAGCTCCAGAGTCAGCGTTAAATATGCTGAGGGTCAAGTCCAATAATAGCATCTACTGTATATGTGATAGTCCAAAGCACACAGAATGCCAACAATGGTTTTTGTAGTTCTTTTTCAAGCTTTTATTGCAGACCAAACGCTAATTTATTAAGTATTCTACAGTATTCAATATTCTGTCCATGTCTATCATATTCTGTCCTCAACATCTTAGTTCTTATTGCCTTTAATATCATGATGATATCGCCTGTCTATCTCTTACCGAAGGGGTAATGTTTTGAAAGGGGTTCGGTTATTTTCAACAAGAAAAATATAAAAGAATAGATTTTGGGTAATAGCCAGCCAACATCCTTTCATTTACTGCAGTGTGTTTATTGTTATTCACTGTATCACTCCATGAGGGTCACCTTATTCAGCTTTGTATGTTATTCAGTCCACATGCATACACTTTGTAAGAGTGTGTTATCCAGGCCAGATGTTTTTTATAAAGATAACGCTTATGATCATGTAGTTCGTCTTTTTAGAGCACAAATTACGTTGACCACTTGAAACAGTAAATGACACATGAAACCGGTCCTTGCAATGACAGAAATGTTGCAAAATGCCTGTTTATTTCGCTGCTGTAAACATCTGTAAGATTACATTTCAAATGGCTTTTCTGGAAAACTATGAAAAAAGGAAATCTTAAGCTTCAGCACAAATATAAATCAGAATGTACTGTAAATGGATGTATTCTTGTTTGGACATGATATTGTTCAGTTAATTTAATGTTTGTATCAATCATCAGGTTTGAACAGATTACTGGTCACAGCTTTTGATCAACATGTGGCTCATATTTTAGCAAGTAAACTTTGAGTTGAGCGATGTAATAAATGAAGTTCATTATCCAAACGTGCACTTATGAACACTGCTTTGTATGTTATCACTAATTCTATGTGGGTTTCCTCCAGGTACAGCAGGTACGGATCTTTTCTGAGAACTTCTGCCTCCTCTGATTGCTTCAGCGCATGAATGACTCTCTCTCTCTCTCTCTCTCTCTCTCTCTCTCTCTCTGTGTGTTTGTATGTGTGTGGTGGGTGTGTCTCTGAAACGCTGTTGTACGCTGATGTCGTATCTAGGGTGTAATTCTGCCTTGTGTCCAGTGTTTCCAGTATGAGCTCTGACCAGGTGAAAGTGGTTATAAAAGACTTTATACTGGATGTGAACTTAAACTGTGAATTTAAGAATGAGCCAACTCTAACCAAAATGCTGTTCTTAAATTAAATATAAAATCTATAAATATAACATAACATCAATACATCAATTTGTTTTACTTATTTATTATAATCAAATATTAAATGGTTAAAAAGGTATTGCTTTTTGGGGTTATGAAGATGGTTTTGGTACTTCACTGGTACGCAGCTGCCATAATTGGGTTTGGTCGTGCTCTTTTCACAACTCTCAGTGTTTCAAGCCTTGTTGTTTTTGGCATTCACAAAATGATCTGTCAGTGTTGCGGAGGCGATCAGGCGGAGCACTCATTTTATTGCATACAAGCCACCACCCTACATTATGCATCATCAGAGCCCTGTCCCAACAGCTTCTATCTAGGCCTTTCAAAATAGCAGTGGATTTATGATTCATGCATCAAGCAACAGATTTCCATTCATCCTGCTGAGCCATTGAGCTAAGCAGTGCTTTAGATTATGTTGATTGTAGGGTTGTAATCTTAAATGGGAAAATTGAAGGCAAAAATGATTGCAACACGTAGCATTTAATAGGAATGCCTTCAGTCTTCCATGGGAACGTTTCTGATCATATAAAATAATGCAAGTCATCAGACTGTTTTTATTATGTACCAACTTACCAACACATGGAACATCTGAACTGAAGTGATGAAACAGGTTTACAGTCGAAGTCAAGAGTCTATATTCACTTCGATTGACATCATTAAAACAGATTTTTTTTTAAAACTCTACCCTCTTTCATGTTAACAAACTATAAGTCTTTTTTTTTTTTGCATGACACTAGTAATTTGCTGAAAATCATGGAAAATTCAAATCAGCCAAAACCTCAGAAAAAAATGTGGACCTCCACAAACCTGATTCATCCAAATGTCTGGAGATACACACACTCATCTGTACAAACAATAAAACTACACAAGCATCATATCACTCAGGAGGGAGTCCAAATCAATCACCAGACAACAGCAAAGGACCTTGTGAAGACACTGAAGAAAACTGGTTTATAAGTATCTATGTCCACAGTAAAACGTGACCAATATCAAACTAACCTGAAAGTCTGCTCAGCAAGGGAGAACCCACTGACCCAAAACCACCAAAACAGTCAGACAATACTTTACACTTGCACATGGAGAGAAAGATTTTTTGCTGAAACAAATTTGAACAATTTGGCCATAGTGACCATTTGTGTCTGGAGGAAAACGCGAGCAGCTTGAAAGCCAAAGGACACCATTCCAACCATCATCAGCCAGGAAGAAAGCTTGGTCACAAATGGTTCTTCGAAATGAACAATTGAAAAAGCAAGCAGAACGGAAAAAGAGTGTGCGAGGAAGGAGGCCTACCGTACAAACTGCCCTCAGTTCCACCAACTCTGTGAGGAAGAATGGGATGAAATTCCAACAACTTATTGGAAGAAAGGGCAATATTACCCAATACTACTGCAGTAAGTGTTTGTGAACTTGGCTTAGTTAACACGGTCGCCTTGCACCTCCAGGGTCCGGGTTCGATTCCCACCTTGGGTCTGTGTGCATGGAGTTTACATGTTCTCCTTGTACTTGGTGGGTTACTTCCCAGAGTTCAAAGATGGCTGATTGGCATTCCCAAATTGTCCTTTTGTGTGTCAATGAGTACTTGAGTGTGTGTGTGTGTGTGTGTGTGTGTGTGTGTGTGTGTGCCTTGCAAAGGTGAGCTGAGTATACTTCATACTATACACTTCTGACCCACTGGAAAATAAATTAAGGAAATAAATAAAAGTTTTGTTATTATTCTGATATTTTAAATTCTTAAATTAAAAGAGTGATCCTAACTGGCCCAGGAATAAATGCGAGGAGTTGCAAAAAAATAAACAAACAAACAAATAAATAAATAAGTTCAGTGTTTTAAGCTAAGGTGTATGTGAACCTCTGGTTTAACTGTATATGTTAAGCCTTTTTCTATAAATATGTAAATCTTATTAAAAAGATTTTGGTGTGCTGAATATGAAGTCAAAATAATGACATAATAATGAATTACTAAGTTAATTACAAAAATAACAAGATATTACGTAGAAGCATTTTCTTTTCCTGAAATTTTCTTCACCTGAAGTTTTTGGCTTCAACCAGGAACAGAACAGTAGATGTAAATGAAGGTTGACTGAACCTTAGTGAACCAAGCAAACCAAAATAAACAGAACTTAGGGTCAGGTTAGGGTCAGGTGAGGAACAGAGAATGTTAACTGGGATAGGCTGAAATAGGAACAGGATCAAACCGCAATGTTAAATGGAACAGCAGGAGTTGGTAACAACTTGGCTTGGACAAACATTGCACAGTTTGGATGTGGTTTAAAAATGTGTCCGTGAGCATGTGTACGTTTCACAGCACTTCAGTATGTGAATTGAGAGTTTCAGTCCATTGTAAACTTGTTTGTACTCAGTGCTTTAGTCTGGGAAATGAAGTCTGACACTAATACCAGCTTCATTACTAATATGATTTCATCATGACAAATTAATAATAATAATAATAATAATAATAATAATTAAATATATATATTATAACAAATTATATGGTAAATTATTTATTATATGTCAAATCAATAATGTGAGTTCATATGGAACTATATACTATGAATTGATCATTATTGGTATTGCATTTTGACTTTATAACCTTCTCTGCATGTTGAAATATGAATCTGCTAAGCATCAGCTCAAAATCATTCAACACCTGCATTAACATTGGTTCAAAACAGCTTTTTACAATGAGAGATTCTGCTGGGGTTCCTGGAAAAGAACATTAGTACATTTGTAGAATTGAAACATAGTTAATGACATCTAGCCACTGAACTCTCCCCTGGGGAACATCAGGAAGGTTTGACCTTAGATAGAGACCTGCTGCTTGCACACAGAAAAAAAAAAACACATAGAAAATAGTGAGATCAGTGGTGAGGTCTGACTTTCTGCCTCTAAGGTAACAGTATTTATAGAAACACATTGCATCACTATACGACCACGATGCACACCGTATTGGGAAAGAGAAAATTCCCCATTGCATACAGCACAGGGGTTTTCCACTGGTCACCACGTCTGGACACCGATGAGATTCCTTACCTTGAGGTGTTGTATAGATAAACAAATATTTGGCAAATATCAGTATTAAAACACAGGGTCATTACTGTACAAGTAAGGATAAGAATTAAGAGAAATCCAACTTTTATATGAATGACTATTTTTATGCGTCATGGTCGTGGACTGGCCCTGGATTACAGTAACCACCACGTTGTTGCCGCAGGTATTTAAGCCACAGATTGTGATGTGTTCCTTATTCTTTATTTGTATCATATTTCGTGGTCTAGCCTCACTTATTATCTTATTGTATAAATGTTTTACTGCATTTGCATTTGTCTATCTACAATTCCTGTCAATACGCCTGTCTGGACCTCTGACTTTATATGACTCGGATGCTAAAACAGAAAAAGTCGTACACGTTTTGCACATTGACACGTTTTGCACATTGACAGCCTTAAGTGATCAACAGACAGAAATAGACGGGTCTAACTTGTTAAAGTGAACAGAACTTCAAAGTATGAACGCAGTAGTAAAGATTTGGGAGCAAACCTTTGCACTGTACTGCGGCTTGAAATGTCAAATAATTCCAGGTCAGTATCCACTCAAATTAATCAATGTAGACAAGAAAATCTCAAGAATTACAGCACACTATAGTTCATCGTCTGCAGGGACGTTTTCATGATCAACTTTTGCGTGGGAAACAAGGTCACACTGGTGCACATGCATTTTTGATTTACAATATTTGCAATAATTCTTGTTTTCATCTGGTATAGACAGTCAAAAAAAAAAAACTTTCCCTCTTTTATATATAATATTTAACAACAATTTTAGTAACTAAAGTAACTGGCTGTGCAAAAAAAAAAATCAAATTCTATGGTAAATATCAGTTGTGAAAATAACAATCTACTTCAGATTAATTAATTTGATAAATATTTATGCTGCTTGTCAAGCTGTGCTAGAATCAATCAGAAGCTTTACTTCACTAGAATGAATTACAGCTTACATGGCCACTACAGACTGCAATCCACACTCATCGCTTCACTTTTCACCTTGTATTGTTGTTTGCCTGACTGTTCCTGACTGTCTTTTTGCTTCACATTTTGGATGTCAAGTTTCTTGAAATAAAATCTGAACTGCATTTGCATTGGTGTCTGACTCTGTCATATGGCCCATGCATACAGAACAACATGCAAACTTAGAGGCTAAACAATGTTTTTAGGCAACGCAGCAGAATTGCTTTAAAACAAAAGTTTTGGTAGTTAAAGTAATTTTAGGTAAGTAATAAAAGTTCTTTTTCACATAAACCCATAGCGTTAAATGTCAGTGGTAGTTTAGTGGTTGAGTCATTGGACTACGGGTTCAGAAGATCCCAGGTTCAAACCCACAACCACCAAGTTGCCACTGTTAGGCCACTCATGAGCAAGGCCCTTAACCCTCAACTGCTCAGGTATATAATGAGATGCAAATGGATAAGGGTGTCTGCCTAGATGTAAATGTTAATTTTTTATCTTGCTATAATAAAAAAACACCTTACTGTATTACTTTAACTTGAGTTCATTTTTTGCCTGAATACTTTTACATTTCAATAAGTGAGATTCTGAAACATTCATTTTTAAGGGATTATGTCAAATTGAGTGTTTACTACAGAGATGGCTGACCTGAAACCTGACAGCACTTAAAATGAATTCAACATGTTATATATTGGATTGGAGAAAGCATTGAGGCTTATTTAATAAAAAAGAAATACCCAGATTGAGACTGAAACTATTTTGCAATCAGATTATCCCATTTGTTGGAAATAGACAAATCATTATAGCTAAGAATATTCGAATTTGACATATTCTTGGACATGTTATCTGTTAAACTTGGAAATGAACGAATTGAGAGCCACACAAGGATCTCGTGAGATAATCCCTGCACAGCACAACCCTCAGTAAGGGTGATCAGGAGGTAGAAAAACACTTTAATGTTTTCTTAACATATTGTGATTATAGTCATATGGTTAAATATGATATTTTCAGGAGAAAATGGCTTCTGCAAGACATAATTAGTAAGCTTTTGTGCATGAACTGGAAACAAATCGTTTACCTGACACCTATAATTTGAATCTAGCTCACAAAAGTTCAACTCCTTAGTATGTATTAGCTTTGTTCTCTCAAGCTCAACATGGCACTCACAATGCAAAACAATCATGTCAAAAATTTTTGCTGTGGATAATTTTATTTTTTTTTTTTTTAAATCAGCGACATTATTCAGCTTCATAGGTTATCAGCTTGATGCCACCGGTAATGATGCTATTCTCATAATTAAAGGAGGCACGTGCTGTGAATTTCGGGCACCCTGTCTGGGACAGCAGGACAGGAGTAATTATTTGAATCAGGGCTTCACTTCTCTGCCCTTAGCTCTAATGGCATGAAGAGTCAGTGAGTATAATGAGGGTGAAGCAAGGACCAATTTACATCAATGTCTAATAACAGAGGGTTTTCTTGCTCTAATGCCACTGATCAGAATGAATTTTTCACTGCCGAACAACCCTCACAGCCAGTGGTGCCATAATAATAAGTTCTTGATGGCACAAAATCACTGACGCTTTTAAACAGCAGGTTCGAAGCAGTTTAATGGATGTTTTGGATCCAATGTTGCTTATTGCAGCATGTGACATGTTTTTACTCATGTTAGAAAGTTAATAAGTGCATTCATAGTAAAAAGCCATAAACACTTGTGGATGTTGCAGAAAACCTTAAAGATAGTCACAAAGTTTCATGTAAAAAAAAAAAAAAAAAAAAAAAAGATTTGCTGTGTAAGGAAAGTAATAGAATGAAACATCATTAATTCTGCAGTACTTTCATAGTTTTAAGTGATTTTGGAAAAGAAACATTACTTCAAAATAACACAAAGCCCAGACGTGAGGAATATACATTACCCATTTTGGCAAGCAGCTAAATGTCCTAGTTCAAATTAAATTACAGTAGTTGAATTCTCATAGCATCCATGCAACAGAGCTACATACACTTTGTCTAACAGCACATTGCTTAAAATTCCTCATAACCACGTGAGATGTAAAAATCGTTTAATTGTGATGATGTACATGACCCTGTCTTATAGTTAAAAAAAAAAAAAAAAAAAACAGGAAAAGGAAACAGTCAAAGGGAAAATCACTATCTTAAGACCAGCTGTATTTATGTAAACTCTATACAGTTTATCGAGACAGAGTTTACTATAACTGCCATTGTAGCCAATTAGCAAATCCTCCATTTGAAGATGGTATGGAGAGACAATTCATTTGCTGTTCTTGTAAAAATATCCCACATGATGAATGAAGAGACTGTTTATAGTGTTCTCTAAAGACTTTCTTGAGCATGCCATTTTTGGATATATAAACTTGTGCCTGTTAGGAAAACTGCAAGAAATGAGAGAGCTTGCAAAGCTGTTTGCGAAATTGAAGTGTTGGTAATTGTGTTACAAGAGCACCACCTTCAAAGCCGTCGCTTATGATGTTTGCAACATGGGTGCCTTTGATCTAGTTTTTAAGATCTGTACCTAAATATGCAAAGCTATACTTTATTCATTTCACTACTTTATACAATATCTGTGTTACATTTTAGAGAATCATATATTTTTATGTAAAAACATCGGAATTACAATGTTCAAAATACATGGGTTTAGTAGATCAGCTCAATAACATACAGTATAATGTGCAAATCAGCAAACATGTGTAAACATACATACCAAGAAAATTTAAATACCGGAAGTTAATACAACAAAATAAACACACGAAGCACTTTATTGGGTGCTTATTAGATTCTTTATTATAACTGCTGCTCAGTTAAGCAAATCTGTAATTAGTTTTTAAAATTGTGATTTCATTTATTAAGAGAAAAAAAGTTGTCCTAACCTGCCTGGCCCTATGTGAAAAAGTAATTGCCCCTAAACCTCATAACTGGTTGTGCCACCCTTAGTCGCAACAAAAGCAATCATGTGTTTGCGCTAACTGCCAATGAGTCTTTCACATCGCTGTGAAGGAGTTTTGGCTTACTCATCTTTGTAGAATTGCTTTAATTCCTTTTTCATATAGTGCCAAGTAGGATTTGGAAGCTTTTCCCCCTTAACAATTGAAATCATCATGTAAAAAACGCATTTTGTATTTACTCAGGTCATCTTTGTGTAATATTAAAATGAGTCTGATGATCTCAATCATTTACAATAAGTCTGAGAAATATGCAAAAAAAAAAAAAATCATGAAGAATACTTTTTCACTGCATTGTAGAATAAAGGTCAGGAATCCAGTTAATGTTTATATCAAACATCAAAATAGGGGGAAATTATCTTAGTGGTTTTGATTGCGGCTTTGCTGTTGGTGCAAGACGACTGTTTATTCAGCATTTATACAGATTGTGGTGTGAAAAACAAAGAACATCCAAAGAGTGGCAGTTTTGTGGACACATCTTGAGGACCATATAGGCCAGGAGAATAGGATAGCCAGACAACATAGTAAATCATACAGCATTTATCATGATTACTATGGTATGACCAAAATATAGGATTGTGCTATTATGAGCTTTGCATTATAGATCAATTACATGTCATTTGTTAAAGTGCAGTTGATCGTAAGGTACTGTATCAAGAGGCATAACAGACATTTATTAATGTTTTGTAATAACTACTCTCAGGGGTATATCAGAAACAGAAAGAGAAGTGAATGAATGATGAACTGATGAACATGTCAGTAACATATGGCTCCTTTTAGTTTCAGTGATGGAGTTCCAGTGAAGATGATACAGATGATATAGGCAAACTTCACATAAAAAATTATATGTATAAAAAAATTATAAATAACAATTGCTACCTCTCCTCTACTTGGAGGATGTATAGAGTTTTGTGCCACCCCTCAGTTCTTCATATTTTGCTTCTAAAGAGACAGACTTGTATTTTTTGTATTTTTTGAGAAATAGTTACCCAGGCTGCCTGAAGGACTTTTTTTTGGGGCATGTTTTTGGCTCTCATTTTCAGTACAGTCCCTATAACTGACTACTTTCAGAGGAATGTTTTTTTTTTTGTTTGTTTATCAAGCAACACATTGACCTATGAATCATTCAAGCATATAAAACATCTAAATAAAGGCATGAACCAGTGAGAAACAGGTGCAGATGATGACGGATAATCAGGACGGTGATTAGTACTGTACAGTGGTAATGCTGAATGCTGAGTGGTTGGAACAGACATCTTTATGTGTATAGTTAAAGACATATAGTATATAGTAAGTTCACTGACCTTGATTTGCACCATTAAAAAGAACGACAATGAAAAAACAAAAAAATTTCATATAGGCCTGCATAATTTTATTTCATTAAATTTATTATGAGTAAATGAGGTGCACAGTACTATATATTGTAGCAATTTTTTCCAGCAGTGGTGTTTTTTCTCTTTCTTCCGATAGGTTTAAACAGTTTTATGCCTGTATTGTAGTTAACTATCAATTCTATAAACAAACCTCCTTAAAAAAATAAAAGGAATGTAAATCAGTTGTTTTGTGGTCAGTACATAGTTCTGTGGTTTAACTGACCTCAGTATTTTCTTTCATTCTTGATCACATTAATTTCATTACTTGAACTAAACTCAATAGTGTAATACAGTACTCAATTATCCTGGCCTCATATACTTTTTAAATATTGATTTGTGTATTTGTACTAAACTAAATGAAGTTTGTAATGTAGTTTGAAACTTAGTTCAACCATAAAATTATATATTTTTGCCTTAATTTCCCATTTATTTTGTTTAACTTATATATTTTACTTCAGGCAAAATTCCTTTAGTCAATTATAGTGATTGAGTGTAATAGGTCATATACTGTAGGTCACTACAAGTGCTTACTTGATTTTCACTTGAAATTTCACTTCCACTTAGAAGCGATCTGGTGGAAAACTATTGTAACCTTTGTTATCAATTAAGATCTAAAGCTGCCAGGCTAATGGAATTAAACACAGACTGTAACAAGTCTGGGCAGTAGATCATAGCTGACTCAGTGACAACTATGCACATATTGAATGTTCACAAACTGAAAGTGTTTTACTCCACAATACAGTTTAGAATAGAACAGTTTCCTACCACTATCTGTTCTATTATTAACTTCCTACAGTTTATCTGTTTATAGTTACTCAGTTAATGTACAAATAAATCACACATACACTATATGACGAAATGTATGTAGACATCTGGACAAAACAACCATGTTGTGTTTGATGATCTCAATAATTTAAGTGTGACAAATAGGGCCCCACTCCATTGATGTTATATCAGTGCAGGCCTCCACTAGATTTTTGATCCATTGCTGTTGGGATATGTTGCCATTCAACAATAACATTAATGAGGTCAGGAACTGATGCTTGGTGAGGAGGCCTGGTGTTTAATTTCCAATTCATCCCAAAGGTGCTGAGCGAGGTCGAGGTCACGTATGGGCTCATGGTCAGGAGTACACATTTTTTTGGATATTGTACATTATAGCAGCAAGTCATATTCCCTTGTAGTAATGGTAAAAAAGGAAGAAATGAAAGTACAACTTTCAAATTCATATTGAAATTGAATTTATATTGATACTGGAGGCTCAGTCCATAACTGTCAACCTGTTTTCTCTTACATTTAATTTTTATAGTGGTAGGTTTTCCACCTGCCATGCGAAAGGCCTGGGTTCAATTCCCACCCAATTTCCAAACTCTAGCCATTAGATGCAGGTCCCAAACCTGGATAAAATGGCAGTATTGCGTTAGAAATGTCATCTGACGTAAAACCGAGAGCGGATGGTCCACCACAATGACCCTCGATGGGAGCAGCATACAAACCCTTGTTTCTACAAAATATGATAACATTTTAGGGCAAATGCATTATAGAGCATATTGTTTGATTTATATCAAGCACTAATGTCAAAGTTGCTCTTATAGAAAATTATTTTATTTTATAGAAAATATCTTCTGTTTGATAAGATTTGCAAATTCAACAGTGCTCTGTATTTTCTCAACATTTCATGATTTCAAAAGAGAATTCTTTTTCACCTTTTACAATCATTATAAAAATATTTTTGTCCAATATTCTAAAATCTGGTTTATTCAAGAATTTTGAAAGCTTAAATTCAGTAATCTTCTACAAAAGACAAACAGATAAGAACCCATAACAACTAAACTCTGCTAAGATACAAGGTCTGAAACTGTTGTAATGTTTTCACACTACCAAGTGAACACCAGCCCCCCTCCCTCCCCAAATTGAGGCTAATAATTTTTCAATTATAGATCATGTTATATGATTTATGTTGTTGACTGTGTGTAATGTTTTCCTTTTAAAATTTAAAGAACAGGGTTAAATGAACTTGGGTCTGACATTTCCACACCCATTTACAGAATGAGAGAGTTAATTCCACTCTTAGACAAGCCACCATGCTGTTACAGCTGCTATACATTTAAAACTAGGCAACCTGAACACACTCTTTGAGTCAGCTGAAGTCATAGCTCAATCAGAAAAGACTCAATGCTATTGCCTGTGTTAAATCGACCAATGAAGAGAACTGGAAATTTTGTAAGTGTTTCATAAATTGGTGACTTAATAAATTCACACACACTCAGATTAAAGCACAACACAACAGAATTTTTAGAAGTTCATTCATATGTGCCAGTTACACTACATATCAGTAACAGCAGAAAAACAAAGACCAAGAATTATGTATCTCACACAGATGATAATGCTTTTTAAACATAAATTGAAAATCTTAATGAGGCATTTTGTCTTATATGATTTCTTCCTTTAGCAGTACTACTGTACAAGTGAATAGAATATATGGTAATAGTTAAACCAAAGCTGTTGAGGATATATTAGGATGTACTTGATGCTGTGAGTAACACGGACAGGACTTTAAAACTTTAGAAGAATGAGTTTTGGATAGTGATGGACTTAGACAGGGTCAACTGGTTCTTCACCAGAGTGAACACTGCAGGATGTGCTACAGTAAATCTCGCGAATAAACAAGGAAGCCACTTCTTGCCACATAATTGCAAGCAGGGCTTCTGTGGACGCATGGCAGCTTAAATTTACACAAGAGCAAAAAAAGTAGTCTAAGATATTAAATCCTAGCATGCCGAAGCATACTTAAGTGTGCTTGCAGTCATGACTAGTAGTGTTCGAGTACTCGGATTACTTTTTTGATGTAACGAGTAATCTAATGTGTTAGGTCCGCCATTCAAGTACTCAGTTATTTAGTTACTTTTTAAAAAATATAATCCGTTATTCCCAATCCATTAGTGTGTGTGTGAGAAAGTCATCCTACAAGCCCCGCCCCCAATAACCCGCCCCCCCCCTCTGTTATTCCTGCTGTTATACCCCTATCTCACCTATGCGGTTTGACTATGCGAGGACCGATGCGCAGAAAGATGGAAACCTAATCACAGTGCCAAAACTCGCGGTGAATCATGATGAACCGTACTTACAGCCACCGCGCGAAACCGCGTAGGTGAAATAGGGATATTAGTAGTTAACAGATTATGGGCCGAACTTCGCTGAGTGATGATGGTAGAATAATTATAAAGGTCTTGACTAAAACAATATGCATGAGGAAGCACAAAGGAGTTTTAATTTTCTGCAGTGGAAAAGTACTCGAACTAGTTACTTTTATCAGAGAGTAGCGCAGTAATGTAACGGATTACTTTTTGAAGACAGCAATTTTGTAATGTAATTAGTTACTTTAAAAAGTAACGTCACCAACACTGATGACTAGTATACTTTAAGTTTGCTTAACTTTTATATAAAAAGTTTGCTATTTTGGAAAAACTAATTTTGTACTAAGTGCATTTAAGTTGTTATTAAATTGTACAAAAGCACAATTTTAAGTGTATTAAGTATACTTTTGTGTGCTAAAGTAGAACAACTTTAGGTATACTTAGCACACTTAAAGTATATGGCTGTGTGTGTACAGTACTAATGTTTACCTGACAGAAATGAATTAAATTTAAGTATTATTATTAAGTACTTTACAGCAGTATTTACTGTGTTACAAATACACGAGTAATATACAATAAATATATTCTTATTGCAGCAATAGCATGTTGTTATACTTCTGGCCAATTCCAAATACTAAAACAGTAGCCTTTGTGGTTAATAAAAATATACTTTATTATATCATACAGTACACCCAGTCTTCTATAATACTGTATTGCAAATGTGTTACCAGTACATTAAAGAGTTTAGGATAATTTATAAATGCTTTTTCTACAATATAACATATCCTTAAAACACATTACATCAGTAATATAGAGGCAGATTTTATTAATGAGTTCAACATATTTAATTAGCAGAGGTTTACTAAATAAATAAATAGTTATTTAGTTTATTTGTCTTCAACCAAACTTCATGTTGTCTCACAAACATAAATACAAACTGTTGTCTGAACAAAGACAGGCATTAGTATTGGAATATACTGTACTAGTTCAAACCTGGTGTGTTGATTCTAGCTGTTACACAGAGACTCTGAAAACAGGCCGAAAGCTCAAGAGAATTATACTAGACGTGAAGTACATACGATAGCAATAACACATTAGGCTTTACACTCCACAGTTTAACTAACGTACGCAATGATGCAGCTTCCAGTCGTGAATTCAAACTAAAAGCGGAGAATAGCGGAGCCAATCCAGAAACAGAGCATGTGCCCGCCTCTAGATTCTGATTGGCTGATATTGTCCCTACTTTAGTCTCTGGTTGGCTAGAATTGTGTTCCAACGCTGTTGTAGTCTGAACAAGCGTAGCCTTGTGATATTGAGCGCACGGTAGAGATGGAGTTCAAACGCACATAAATGAACCTGAACACGCAGAAGTGAGTTAGAGAGCTCGCACGTGAGAGAGACAGTGTGCAAATACAGTACGAGTTTAACAGCGCACGCGCGAAAAAAATAAAAAGTTTAATAAGTGTGCTTTGGAAATTACACTCACTTGGACCATTCACTTAAAAGTAGATTTTCCTAGAGCATATTTTTGGATATAACTTAAACTATAACTTAAAATTTAAAGTTTAATTCCACAAATTGGTAACAGCATGATATTAGTATACATTTATACTTATAGGACACCCCATGAATTTATAATCCAATAGGCAACACTGGAGTTGGTCTCTTTATTCTCTAATTCCTTTTTTTAGCACATCTTTTATGAGCTGTTGTTCTCCTGCAGGGTTTGAGAAATTTCACCTTTTCATTAGGGGAAAAAATAATAATCATAACAATTAGCTTGAGAAATTGAATCAAATTTGTGGTCTGTGGCTTGGTAAGCTATTGCTCAATTGTAGTTGCGGGAGAAGAGATGAAGGGATACGACAGGAGTTTGGGTTATTTTCAGCATACAGTATTTTATTTTCCCCCCCTAAAGTATCAATTTAAAATTTCAACATGGATGTTGAGTAAAAGAGTGAAAAAAAAAAGGAAACAGTAAATGCCAGAAAAGATTATTGGCTACATTTAGACCACTCTCAATTGCGTTTTTATTGCTCACTGGAGATAGCACTTTATTTTCAGACGTTTTCAAAGAAAAGAACATTCTTTTTTTTTTTTCTCCAAACACGAAACGTGTTTTCCCCCAGTCTAAATCACTGAACCGCTCATGACGACCAATTTCAGTAAATAACACCATGTTGGACACTACTACAGATTAATATGCTGCATATTGTGCCTACACTGGCCAGTGATTTCTAAATCAAATCCTCTATCACAGTTGTAAAAAATGACATAAACTCTTCCATTCATTTCATTGGTTTTTCTTTGTATTTGTGCTTCCTTTTATTATAGTTCTTTGTATAAAGGAACCACACTGTGTGTTCCTTTGTGACTTTTGTTGACTTCTTCCTATGACTGCATTACACATACAAAAATACCTCACTTTCTCCTTGCCTGTCTCATCCAGTCTCTTGTGGCTAATTGGGCGTCATCAGATGAGACCACAGGATACAAGATGTATCTAAACTTGTGTTTCTATCTGCTTGTGTTGTGCTATCTGCTATAGCAGCCATTCCTGTCACCCACTTTACCTGATAACCACCATGGGAATTAGAACCCAAGTCACCCACAGCCACTGATAACAAATGCTTTGTACAGTAGCCAGCACAGGAACACGATAAGCCCACTGTGCCTGGATTGTCTTGTGACTAAACATGACCTCTATGTGCTGATGTTGGAAAAGTTAGTTCAGCATTACAGGCATTAGAGCATGGGGTTTCTTGCTTATAAGTTTAGATATGTAAATGATCATAATAATTTTACAATAGAAAATAATTTAAAAAAATAATAACTTCATGAACTTTTCTTGTGAATGGGATAGTAAAAATGTTAAAGAATGTCCTTTTAAGGGCAGGGGGCAACTTAAGGAAGGGAAATATCTGCAGTCTAAATTCAAGTCTAGCGCTGTCCTAATTGTGAGACTTTAATGGCGGTGTTAGATAAGCAGGTGATAGTGTCTGTTTTCTATTTTTAAAAGAGACAAGAAATGTGTAGTTGCTCCCAGCGATTGTGATTGCCTCTTCTGACTGATATTTAATTTGTTTTCTCCTTTTTTGCCAACATACATAACACGTTTCTAATACTAGTACACATTTTTGGCAGTGGTGAAGACTTATGATTTCTAGATTATTGCTATAGTCTAATATATTTTTAAATAATGGACCATAGTCTGTATCAAGAGTCTCAGGTTTCTCGACAGCCCTCTAAGACAGTGATGTTGCTGTCATCATTCAGCGTGTGGCCCTGTCTGACCCTTGCCTTTTCCCTCTGACTCTGACACCTGTGTCAGCCTCCTGCCTGTCTCACACTGTTTGCACTTGCCTGACCACACACACACAGAAATGCATGCAAACACATGCACACACATACACGTTGACTTACTAGCCATATGAGAACCATCAAATGACATAATTATTAATGTCATAGATCAAACTGTGGTGGCCGACAAACAGACATGGATAGAAAATAATATGATGGTATTCATTTAATCCACGTATTCCTATACATTATCATTAACAGAAAAAGCATATTCACGAGAATGTCTACAGTGACTACTAAACATAAATTAAAGTCACTCAAAAGTACCGCTTTGGGCCTGGAGTCTATGCCAGGGTCGGGAGGCGGGGTACACCCTGGATACGGTGCCAATCCATCGCAAGGCACACACATGCACACACTCTCACACTCAAACACACACTATGAGCAATTTGGGAATGCCAGTTAACCTAATCTGCATGCCTTTGGACTCTGGGAGGAAACCAGAGTACCCGGAGGAAACCCACCAAGCATGGGGAGAACATGCAAACTCCATGCACACAGACCCGAAGCGGGAATCAAACCTGGACCCTGGAGGTGCAGGGCGACAGTGCTAACCACTAAGTCACTGTGTCGCCCATAGAACAGACAGGACAGAGAATTTCTTTTTTTCTGGTTTCTAAGTCACCTGTGTTTTTCTATTACAAACACATAAAAAACAGTCATTCATTAGGGTCTTAAAATAACCGCCAAATCACTTTGGTACAGAATAATACACTTCCAACTGTTATTTTGGTATAACAGTATGGTCCAGTCTGAGCTGCTGTATTCTTTACTAAATACTGTATGCATTTCAAATGTAAAAATCTAAAAAATAAGGCAGATAGTCATTAAATCAGAAAGAACCACAATTCCAATAAAAAATCTTCTCAGAGAACTGGAACACATACCCAGATGTATGTTTTACAAAAGCAGCACTATTTAATAGCCTGCCAATAATGAGAATCTATAAACTGTCTCCTCACCTGTGTCATAACTTATTCTTTATTGTTTCCTTGCTCTAAAGATGGAAACGATTTGCTGGGTGGATCTTGGAATTGTCCTGGTTTCACCCTTGTATGAGAGAGGAGATTCTGGAGAGCAGGGAAGGATATATTAAGAGACTTTCTGGTCTCCACTATACATCTGGATCTATACTGTAGCACACCATTTGTTTCTAGGGAGAATCACTATCACTACACTGATCAGTAATAACATTAAAACCAATGGCAGATGAAGTGAATAAGATTGATGATACCTCCACAGTGGTACCTGTTTAGGGACAGGATATATTACGCAGCATGGAAACACTCAGTTCTGGAAGTAAATGCATGTGAAGAGCGGAGCAACTTCCACAAGACCCAATTGTAATCTCCAAAATGATAGGTCTGCTGGGGTGTTAATGGTATGAATGATTTGTACCTACCAAATGGATAAGCACAACCTGTGAAGCAATGACAGGGTCTTAGGTGCCCAAGTTTTACTGATGCACACTCCTGTGAACAGCAACCAAATGCGAATGACAGGCTTTTTATTATTTTTATTTAACATGTGTACTTAGAAATTTAATACCTTGACACATGCTGCTATAAAAAGTCTGATACTTTGCTTTTGTCATTGAATTATTACCTTTTTTCTCATGATCCAAGCCCTTGCACTATAAATATCTGTATCTATATTGTCGGATGCCCTTCCTGACGCAACCCTCCCATTTGATCTGGGCTTGGGACCGGCACTGCATCCAGTGGCTGAGGTTTGGGCACTGAACTGGGGCCTTCCGCATGGCAGACGAGACACCTACCATTGAGCCAAGTTTTCAATACAATTTGCATTCAAAAAATATAAGAGAATATAAAATGTACAAATAAGCCACTATAATACAATAGCAAGAATAATTAGATTTTTTTTTTTTAATATGTAGAAATGATCTATTTACCCTTAAAGTTAAGCATTTAGCTGTTTACGAATTTGCTCCTCTGTGATAAATTCTGAGTGTGTGCACTCATAAACGAAGTGCCAAAACATTTTCTGTAATTGAATATCGCCTTTTGTTGTTTAGTTTTCTCCAGGATTTCCAAAATGACGTCCCTGTAAACTTGCAATGACTTCCAAACGATTAATCTTGCTCTGTAGTTCAGCCTCTACAAAGGCCACATACACTGTAATAGAAAATGATATTAAAGAAAGCAAGTATTACTTCTGTGTACTCCAACAAAAGACAGGCTCGCTGCAAGATCAGGCCAGCGTATCCCCTAACAACAATGCCTGGCACTGGATAAATAGAAGAGTGTAGTGCTTTGCATCACAACTGAACAGCACACTGCTGTTATTCTGCTCTAGAGCCTGCCTGGTGTGCTAGAGTGAATGAAATTGTGTGCAGATGCTCTGAAAAAGACTGAGAACTAGGCAAAAGGTGACCAGAGTCTTGCTTTGCCTCACATTGCAGAAATGACATGCTTGACTAAAAAGAGCCACATAATGTTTGTAATCGATCTTATTGTGCAATTGTTTCCATGGCTTTGTTACATCAAAGAAGTTCCAAAGGTCATATCCAGCAAAGGAAGTCCCTAGACCCTAGCAGCCCCCACACTGATTCTCTATCAGCTGAAAGTCTGAAATTGTTCCACGTCGGTGGCAATAGGAGCCATTGCTATCAATGTGCCGTTGACGCACATGATGTCACCAGCACTGTTTGGACTCTGTTAATGACTGGGGAACATTAGCAATGCCTCCTCATCATGCTGCGAAGACTTTAAATGACACACCCATTTGTCCAATTCCAACCTGTGGAGATAAGATTCTACCATCCTATATATTAAAGGCTCAGACTATAATTTCACATGAATACTAAGGGAAAGTGTTGGAAGGGTTTTAACAACATAAAAAATACTACTACTAATAAATAGGCTTATAATAAACAACATACATACTACATATACAGTATATTGTAAATAATTTCATTTCTACATGATATTTACATGACATCGAATACAAGCTCTGTATAAAGCAGTGAAGCAACAGTATGAATACACTGTGTAATTAACTGGCCAGAGCTCAGTGTAAGCTGCAGAAAAAACAGAGACAGCCTGAAATGAACAAGGAGGTTTGGAGTGTTCTAGTATTTGCAAGCACTAACAAATAATAAATGACCAAATTTGATAGCTAATTATATTCAACACTGAAAGGTTATTTATGTGCATGTACAGGAGGTTCGAAACACAGTGAAACGAGATGCAGTTAATTCAAACTGCATATACTGAAATATCGATATACACCAGGGGTGTCCAAATCCAGTCCTGGAGGGCCAGTGACCAGCACAGTTTGTAATTCACCAACACCTAAACACACCCACTGAACCTAGTAATTAACAGATTAGTTAAATCAGCTGTGTTTGAGAAGAAGAAGCACCAAACTGTGTTGGACACTCGCCCTCCAGGACTGGATTTGGACACCCCTGATATACACAAAAGAAAGGTTTTGTCTGTATGTTGGTCAGAACTCGCGCTTTCAAAAATATCCTTACGTTTCATACATTGGAGGACCCGAAACAAGTCTTAGAGAATTTTCTGTCTGTCTGTCTGTCTGTCTGTCTGTCTGTCTGTCTGTCTGTCTGTATGTCTGTCCAGCCTGATTATTTCAAAGCACCACGCAAAACTGGCTGGACAGAATTTAATGAAACTTTGAAAGTACTTCGGTATTTGCCTAAAGTTAAACCTGCGCCATAAATGAAATCAAAATGTTGAGAAGAAGTGACGTTATGAGCAGTTATTTGCCAGATTATGTAAATTATATTATTTAGCGATTTTTCTTTTCAACTTAGTGTTTTTTACCCTCAAGGTGGGCATGGCTATACGCATCACTTACCAGAGCAAATCAATGCGATAGTTTACAGTATATAGACAGAGTACGCTGAAGACACAGAAACGACAGTAATGCACCTACAAGCTGCCACAATCCTCAAGAAACATAAATGAAAGCGCAACACAGGATTACTTACTCCAAAAACAGGAAAGTAGACTATGAAAATTGAACATTTAAAAAAGAATGGACAGATTAATGTATGTTTATTCTTTCAGTACAAAAGTTTAAAACCAGTTTCTCTCATATGTTCTGAAACCTCTAATAAAAGCAATAAAGTAAAACGTCACTGTGAGATAAACCACAAGTCATTAGAGCAAACATACAGTATTCACATCAGTCCGAGGTGAGGGCATGAGAAATACATGAACTGAGAGCCCAGGGTAATATGCTAAATTTTTAACAATTTCGGGAACTTGCACTAGTCAAGAAAAAAATACAAACTAGGGGTAAAATATAAATCGCAAGTATAATTTTTCACCTCAAAAGCCAGCATCATGACAAAATGTGACATTTAAATACTTTTGCAGCATTGCCCACTCAGGGTACCTGGTTTGATCCTGAGCGTGAGCTAATGTTTGTGTGGGGTTTCAGATGTTTTCGCAGTATTCACATGGGTTAACTCTACTGTAGCTATCATGGTGTTTCAACTAAAACTCTTTATATATATATACATTTATATATATATATATATTTTTTTTTCCTTTTTATCCTCGATTTTTCACTCACTTGCCACTATAAATGGATAGAGTACTTAATTAATCCCAAAGGGAAATTGTATACATTTTCTGCCCTTCATCTGCCCATTATCTGCCATCTTCAACATACATGAGCTCACAGATACAATGGGTAGCTGGCCTTTGGCACCCACAAGCATGAATGAGCCTTTGGTGCCCATGATCCTGTCACCGGTTTACTAGTTTACAATTCATCATTAATATTAATATGTTGACGTTAAGTGGGGTTAATGTTATTGCTGATTAAAGTATATGTATCTCATAATGGTTTAATCTTTCAACGGAAATCCTAAAACATCATTTACTTATCACTCTAAAAACATAAGGAGCGCCCCCTTTATCTTAGGGCCGGTAGGAAGTTCCTGCAAGGACAGGGGTCCACTGCAGTAATCATTACCCCACATGGGTTTGGACAAAATAGCTTGTTCTCATATCAATGCCAAGTAAACTAAACACTACTCCTCCTCGTACATGATGTTTCTACAATGAGGTCAAAACGCCCTTCCAAACTCTGTGCTCAGAACATTCAAGGTTTTAAAGGGTTTAAGATTATCCAGCAATATATTTACCAAAGTAATTAAAAAGCATTAGGTACATGACTGAAAAAAAAAACAACAAAGCATGGTTAGAGGAAGCTATTGGTCCAATTTAATTAAACAGATGTCGCACTGCACCATTTACAACCATCCACACGAGAGTAGGACAGTTAGAGACATCACACATAAAAGACACACAGCACATTAAGACGTTATCCAAAAGATCTTAAGCGACAATTGTAAATGAAAGCAATGCTTCAGACAAACAGCAGATTACTCATGAGACTGCATATGCCATGGATTAAACTGATTTAGACACTAAGTTCATTAGTGAGTATGTGTTACTGGAAGCAATGTGGATGACCACCCATAACCGAAGGCAAACATGGCCGGATATAAGTGGAGTATGAGTTAAGAGAAAAGGGGGGCCCTGCTCTACTCCGAGGCCTGACTGGATTAGTGGCTTAGCCATTACCGGCTCTGTGTGTGTGCGTGCATGTGTGTGTGTGTGTGTGTGTGTGTGTGTGTGTGTGTGTGTGTGTGTGTGTGTGTGTGTGTGTGTGTGTGTGTGTGTGTGTGTGTGTGTGTGTGTGTGTCAGAACTGCAGCTGGGGACACAGCAT
Organism: Clarias macrocephalus; assembly: GCA_011419295.1. Lineage (NCBI taxonomy): Eukaryota > Metazoa > Chordata > Actinopteri > Siluriformes > Clariidae > Clarias > Clarias macrocephalus. Next base: position 29,621 of record JAAGKR010005242.1, on the reverse strand, counting down.
ACCAGCTGGGCCTCCCTCTGGTTCCACTCATCTTGTCCCTTTACACACACAGAGAGAGTGAGAGAGGTCTTCATCATCTACATACTCATGGAGTATAGGGAGTGTCATTAGGCAGAACCACTGGAAAGGAATAAAACAAATAAGTGTATTGATTGCAGAGAATGAATTGAATGAATTGATAACTCATCTGAGAAGAGAGGCATTCAGAACAGATGGAAAGTCCTGCTCTTTAATGGATTGTTTTAGTAGTGTTTGTAATTTTTCCTATTTGTTTCCAAAGGTTATGGAATTACATTTGCATATTCAACAGGGAACAAGGATAGTACAGGCATTTCCTTTCCGCACAGCCTTCTTTTTATTCTACCCATTTTTGCCATAATTTCATTGTGGTATGTTAAAAGGCAACGTGGGGGATCAGGGAAACGCGGGTGGAAACTACTATAGTTAGGACTGAATGGCATGGCAAGGATGTATTATGAACCACTGAAGAGTGTATCTGCTATCTGAATGTATCTGATTGAACCTGAACATGATTATTACATTGGTGTGTAGGCACTGCACAAAAAGCACACACCTAGGACTTTCTGTCAAATCCTACACGTTACTGAGCCACAGAAGGTCTGTTAAATGGTTAGAGCCTGTAGAACAAATCGTAAATTTATTGAAGGACTCATAAAAGGCTTTCTAACATAAATCACACAAGAGCACAGAAGTAGACACATAAATTAACACGCGAACAGCCTTATATCATTGTTATGGCACAATACCCACAGTCATTAGTCTCATCACTGAAATCTGTGAACTCATAAACCACATCACATCTCTAGGAAATTGCCAAGCAAACTTTGCTTTTGGGATTACACACTAGCATGAACTACTAGGATGAGTGCTAGGATGAACAGAGGAAGCTGCTGTGATTTATCAAAGACAAGCCTGAGACTTTCAAAGACGAGTCATATTTCCCCAGCCTCCCCAGGGGCTAAGCAAAGCAGCCAATCTTCCAGATGTTGGACGTTTTTACCTGTCTGACGTCAGTCCTTTATTTCATACAGTTAACGTCACACCCCCTAAAATACTGATGCTGTCTACATTGGAGTCTGATGGCTTCTGTGTAAAAAAAAAAAAGGAAAAAAGCATGGTTTTCTAGCTATACACAGGCATGTGCGAGAAAAAGAGTAAGGTTTATTCACCCACGCCCATACTCAATTACTCATTTGTGAGAAATAAACACGATGGCCGGGCTAAAAAACAGATGTTGGAGAGATTTTCATTCCTTTAATTATCATGGCAGAAGCGAGCAGGGGAGAAGAGAAGAAAAAAAAAATACCTATTGTGCAGCATGCAGCCACACATTGTGGTCAAATGTTTGTTTTGGCTGATCAGAACGAGTGCCATTACTGTATCTGACCATCGTTGCCAAGAGCATCTCTTACTGGCTCCAGCGCAGCGTGAGAAAATGTGTCCTTAATTACTAAGCAGACCACTGCAGAATAGGACTGTAGTGTTCTGCATGTTGGAAAGCGTCGGTATATGTGTCATGCAACAATAAATTGACAGTAGAGCAGGAATCATGTTACAACACACTGTTACAGCTTCTCAAAGCACATAATATTCATTTAAGCTGTACACTGGGCACTGTTGGCAGTGTGATGTAACCACAATGTACCACACTTACATTTAAGTTCTGAAGGGGGATAAATACTAGTCTGCATCTACAGTCAGCCTGTAATATCAGCAAGATTGTTTGGTTTTAAAGCCCAAAAGAAACGACTTGTGTTTTTGCCATGTTGGCATAGATCAGTGGTTCTCAACCCTGGTCCTGAAGGACCCCCTGGCTTGCACATTTTAGTTTCGTCCCTGCTCTATCACAAGCAATTTATATCAGAAAAGGCTGTTAATTAGATGATTAGTTAAATCAGGGGCTGTGTAAGCTGAATAAACACTCAAATGTGGAGGCCAGGTCTGAGAACCACTGATTAAAATTCTTCCCATCTCTGACAATGGCAGTTGAAGAACTACAGGCAAGTAATTTGATTGATCGGAAATAAGCCAGCCCAGAAAATGAACTGGAGCGTGTGCGCAAGCTGTACCCTAATAAACATGGGTAACGTTCCCTGTGTGAATGCTAATGGAATTTCCGTCATTTTCAACTCTGAATTTTCCCCAATATAACTGTCTGATTCAAATAATATATTTAGTCATTCATTCGTCTTCAGTAACCACTTAACCTTCGTCAGGGTTGCAAGCCTATCTAGGGCCTATCCCAGGAGCTCTGAGCGCAAAGCTGGAAAATTCACCCTGTATATTCCTTCACAGGCACTGTGCACATACAAATGAATACACGAAGGGCAGTCTAGCATAACTAGATTGGAAAAAAAACACTAGAGAACCTAGAGGAACCCCAGCAAACATGTGGAGAACATGGAAAATCCTGCACAGATGGTAACTCATGTTTGGGGTCAATCTGCGGACCTTGAAGCTGTACAGTGGTATCGTTACTCACGACATCACCAATTTTTTTTAAATGAGAAACAAAGAAGTGACATCCTTCCTTATTATTTCAGCTTTATATCATGATTTCCAGATTGAGAAAAGCATTTGCCAGAAATCTACAAAAGTTGATTGTCGTTTCAGAGACACCTCTGCAAATAAATCCCTATAGCCTGCAAAGCACAGCAAGCCTAATGCCTCTGTGACGGCCAATAAGTTCAATAAGCTGAATCACAATCCACAGATGTAACAGCTCTGTTGTAGGCTTGTCCTGTCTGTTTCCATAATAACACTAAGGTAAGAGGCACATATTGTATATCTAATGCCTATATACAATAGCTAGACATAAATTATACACACAAATACTCTGTGGTTGCTGCTGCAGATGTATGAACTGTTGCATATGGATTACACATACCCACATACCGTATGTATCAAATTTTGGCAGTTTTGGCAGAACACGGTGCGAGAGTATGAACTGCTCAGCTCCTGGGACATGACATTTTAGTTACTGTCAGTCTGCTTTCGGTGGTAGTTAATAATCTATTCCAGATATTGGAGAGCGATCAGAACAAGTTGCATTTTATGTAGGTAGCTTCTAATTATAGATTCAGACAACTTCTGCTACTGTCATCCCATGTGACAATCCTGTAAAAGAATGTAAAAATTAAATCTTTTTTACAGATGATATTTGCAAAGGGTGTTCAAGTCAAACCGGGACTTTTGATTGTGCAACGTAAAAACTATCTTATACCTACAGTATATAATCCCCTGCTATACTAAGGCACTTATCCCAGCGTTAACCTAGTGCTTTGATACCATTGAGGTAGAAAGTTTTCTCAGTACTTTGGAGCCATGTTCGGACCGCCTGCTTTAAGTCAGAAATGGTGGCCTCCCAGGAACAACTTTAATGACTCAAACATAAGGAAATTGCTTGGAGCGAGGTGAGGGCTGTATGGGGGGATGTGGCAGTAACTCTCAGCTGATTTCCTGTAATGTGCAAGTGGTGTTCATGAATGATCGTGTGGTTGATTGTGTGGCTGAATGATTATGTGGCTGTGTGAATGATTGTGTGGCTGCAATACAGTAAGTTGGCAAGGCAAGGCATTCCACTCACTGAATGTTCATGGGAATGACCGCAGAGGGCTCCGAGCCACCTCGGCTGGGATCGTCGTTCACATATGGCCTTCTTTAAAACATTTGTCACATTCAAATAGCTTAACGCTTCTAAGAGTCTCATCACAGCATGGTGCTCGAAGTCTTAAATGTCAATCGATTTTATTCGATGTCAACTCGATGTCTTCATTCAAATGTCCCAGTTTGTCTTGTACAGCACTCATAAGTATTAATACGTTACATTTGATTTATTAGATTTTATTCAACTGGGGTTATATAAGATAAATGAATCAAATTAACATACATAAAATAAATTAATTGGAAAAACACCAAGTCAATCCAATATAATTACTCACTCACTCACTCTTCATCTATAATGCTTAATCCTGTATACGGGGTTGCGGGGGGCCCCGGAGCCTATCCCAGGAGACTTAGGGCAAGAGGCGGGGTACATACTGGACAGGGTGTCAATCCATCGTAGGACACACACACACACACAGACACTCACATACTACGGGCAATTTGGAAACACCTAATTAGCCTAATCTGCCTAATCAGAGGAAACCTGCAAGCACGGGGAGAACACGCAAACTGCATGCACACAGATCCTCCACTTATTACACATGTAATTATCTTATAGACGTTGTCATGTTGCAGTTGACGAGGTATGTTTGTATGCTTACATGACAAAAAACATTGGCTCCAAAGATTTGTAACAGCACAAAAAGTGGGGTAAAAAAGTCTGACACATTAAAAAACTGGGATTTTTTCCCCGTATAAAATTGGAAATAACCAGAAAGTTGTAGAATTTTGAAAAATTTTAAACAAAGAAAGCAAATGCTAAATATCTTTCACTTACTCACTCATCATCTACACTGCTTTATGCTGTATACAGGGTTGTGGTAGCCTGGAGCCTATCCCAGGAGACTTAGGGCATGAGGATGATACACCCTTGATGGGGTGCCAGTCCATCACAGGGCACATTGACACACTTACAGCACACACTACAGGCAATTTAGGAATGCCAATCAGTCTAATCTGCATGTTTTTTCGATTGTTGGAGCACAAGGAGAACATGCAAACTCCATGCACACAGTCCCAAGGCAGGAATCGAACCTGGATCCTGGAGGTGCAAGGCGACAGTACTAACCACCAACCTCACTAACCACTAACTGCTCAATATCTTGAATATGTAATTGTGTTGATTCTATACAGTTGCTAAGCCTAATTGTATCCATTGAGACAGATGTCCCGTGGACACTCTGATGGAGTTCATTTAAAATTGGCTCATAAGGTGTGCACTTGTGATGTGCATGCCAGCCAGCTCAACTGGACACATCATTAAAGAAAATAAAAAGGGACAAAACAAATACTATGAAATTACAATACTACAATTCTACAAATAGTATGAGAACATACCATTCTTGATCAAATTCTGTATCAAATACTACTGAACTACAATTCTTTATCTATTTCACAGATTGTTCTTTTTCGCTCCAATTGTTATCAATAGAATTTTTTTTTTAAATGAAGACTGTTGTATTAAATTAGAAAGGAATGTAAAACAGAAGCATTGTCACTACTGCTCTCAGACTGTTGGACCCCACTATTACATCCGCAGCAGTTACATTATATTTGAACATATAATCTATGTGTAGCTATACTGTCATTAGTGACACGAAATAAATGAGATCCATCTGTTCCTATGAGCAGTTATGCAACCAAACACTGAATGAGCGCTAGACAAACAGTGAGTAGCTGTGGGAGTGAAACTATTTTGACTACAACCAGTATCTCTTCAACAAATTTATTCGAGAGTGGTGGTGAGGTATTCTGCGCCAAATTAAACAAACGCGCACATGGAGAAAGGTTTTTGCAATGACTGATTCACAGTCATAGAAATGAGAAATCCTAGCCCACTGGTTGTGTTACAGCTGTATATCACCTCATCTGTGCCTTTACCAGGCATGTGTGGAGGCTATATTAAGAGTTTATTGTATTAAAAAGCTATGCCGGTATGCTTACATGAATATTTTTATTAGATTTGATGCTACTGGATTTAGCAGCAAGCTTCCTAGACGGCAATCGCTCAAAGAAAGAAAGAAAAAAAAAACAAAAAAACAAAAAGAAGGAAATAACGAAGAAAGGTGGGAAGAAAGAAAGAAAGAGTTTGGTTCCTTCAAGACTCCAGGCGTGGCGGCAGCATGGAAAGGGGCACACGCCGTCAGTGAGTGATTGTGAGTAATGGGAGCCCTCCTGAGAAACTGCTGTGAGTGTTCAGGGTCAGGGCAAGCCTGGTTTATGAAGTCCACATGGGACTAAACACAGGATGTGAGAGAAACATGGACATACTCACATTGTCTGGAGCTAGGTCCAGCTCCACCTCCTACACAGCTTTTATAAGCTCAGAACTTAGATATTCAAATTTGTGTGAATCATAAGCTAAAAATAAAAGTTCTCTTGAAGTATTGTAGCACTATAAAATATGCTACATTGCTACAAATGCTAAAGATATCCAGTGTAATAAAAAAAAGAAATGGGAAGATTGATGATGGACATCAGTCCTTTAGAACTAAGAGGAAGATGAAGAGGAATTAGATTATTATCCAGTCATGAATTAACTAGTAACTACAAAGTATGTAGTTTCCAAAGTGAGCATTGTAAGACTTGTCTCAGGGTTTAAGGGGTTAAGGACCAGCGAAGACAAAAAGAGCTTTGTGAAAGAGTAGGAAACACGCACTTAGAATAAAGAAGGGAGGCATGCATTACACTATGTCTGCCAAACTCCAACATTAGTGACGAACCAAATGATGTGCTCTGGTGGTCCACCCATAAGATTGCTAGAGCTGTGACTAACATGCTTTGACGTCACAGTCTGAAACGGTGCACAGCCCAGTCGTGAGCTGGCTGCTAGCTCATAACTAAATGACAGCATGACACGTAAAGGCTTTAAGGCTAATCGCCTACATTATTCATATATCAGATACAACATACATCCTGCTCTGGATCATGTTAAGACTCTTACTTCTTATGTGTCAAGATCTTCATATGCTTTGTGTCATAAGCGAATCACTAATCACATCTGTTTCCCAGAGGCAACAAATGCTCTTGCATACCCTCACTGAGTTACCAGGTAACTCGTTCACACAGCAGCCCAAGAAAGGAAGAAAAAAGATGACATGTCTGGATGATAATTTTGTTGGCTGGAAAACAATTTGCTAATATAGGTCCCTATTTAAACTTGGTGAAGTTAGTCCAGAAGTCATGAAGTTACGTCTAAATCTGGGAAATGTTTGGGAAATGCTCCACATATTCAGAGTCAAGTTATACATTTTGTGTTGAACTTATTCAGATTAAGCACATTAACCTTGCTCCTGAGGTTGCCAGATTTGTGTTAGGTATAGTAGTCCAATTTAAAGGATTTAAATAGTAATAAGTCCAGTTTGTGTCTAAATACAAGCACTCGCCCCGCAGGAGACAATTTAAATTTATATATATATATTAATTATGACCTAGTAGTAATGATGACATAAGTAACTGCAAATTTGGTATAATTTAACAATAGGAATTTTACCCTCTTTATTGAGCAATTTATAAAGCAGAAATTAAACTCCGTGTGAAAGTATAAAACGTTCTTACCAGCAACAGAAGTCATTAAATCGCAATGTGTGCACAGAATATTAACTATTTTATTGTTTTTAGTGATTGTTGAATTAATAATACTGTTGCAACAACTGCTTTCAACAGGATCTAAGTGGGTAAGTTTTAGGGTGCTGTTAATCATCAGGCCTGATTAATTGACCATCAGCAGGTCTGCAGAACTCTAGAAAAAAGCAGAGCTTTTGGCCGTTTGCTGGTCTGGAGCATTCAGGTGTGTGTTAACACAATGCCAAGAGATAAAGACAGCTGTTGCTACACATCAATCTGGATTCGGTTATTAAACCATTTCCAAACAATTTGGAGTTCAGTGTTCAATAGTGACAAAGTTTATCCACAAGCAGAAGCATTCAAGACAGTTCCCAGGAGTTGACGTCCCAGCACATTCACCCCAAGGTCAGACTGTGCAATGTGCAGAGAAATACAATACAACCCAAGCTACAGCTCAAACTTTATCAGCCTTACTGTGCATGTTAAATGGAAAGGCCAGAATAAGAAGAAGACTGGACAAGTTGGTTGGAAGGTTTGTCAGGAAAAAGCCTCTTCGGTCTATAAGGAACACTGAAGCACAACTGCATCTGAACCAACCACAAGAATTCTATAACAACGTACCATGGACAAATGAGACCAATGTATAGTTGTTTGGATTTAATGCCCAGCGCCATTTTCGGCACAAACCAAGCAGCATTTCAGCAGGAACACCCCATACCCACAGTCGAACACGGTAGTGGGGTGATAACTGGGGCCTGACATCTTACAGCCATTGAGGCAACTATGAACTCCATTTTACACCAGAGTATTCTAGAGGCAAATGTAATTCCACTAATCAGATTTAACTAACAGCTAAAGCTTGGTCGAAATTAGGTCATACAACAGGACAATGATCCAAAGGACTCTAGTATCTTATGATCGTAATGGCTGAAATAGAAATGGAATGTTCACCACATAGCACCACTTAAACTGCAATGAAGGACCACTCTGGAAAATTTGGTGAAGGTAGATGGTGAACTTTATGTCACTGTTTCATAGTGAGTGACACCTTGCTTAAGAGCTTGTTGAATTGTATATAATGGAAGGGGACATCATTTGACTTACATTTATGTATGCTGGTGCAATCACTTCCTTTACCCAAACAGAGTCTCCTTATGGAGTTCCACATGGCACGAAACAGTTGGTCGGTGACAATCCAGCTGGCTGTGATTTCCACTGCCTGTCACAGGCATTTGTGGAATCTCTGTTCTGCATGAGGGTCTGTATACCTTGTAGAAAAATCCACATCCGGAACCATAGGTTTGATGAGCATATGTCACAGAGGGCCTCAAAACCCTTTATGAATTTGTGTCCCCTTGGAGGCTGATGTAAAATACCAGTGTGGTATTCTAAGTCCATACTAATACACATTAACCTTTTTGGGGGTTTCTGAAAAGTTCGGCAATGCTAAGTTCACAGTTTTTAATTTAAAGACGGATCATATACCGACACTGTGCCTGGTTTTTCCATTTTCAGTACACTTTCAAGTTTTCCCACACACCACCAGCCTTAAGGTGAGAAATTAATTGTTAATATGTCCATCAGGGAGACCCCTAAGAGAATATCTCAAAGTAGCAAATGTGCACTCGACAAACAACTCAGGGTGTACATGCGTGCTCCTTTTGCCAATACTGACACATGCTTTTGCAATATGGCTGACAGTGGCTGAGCAGTCAGCCAAGACTGAAATGGTATGAGGTGCAGTATTCCCAGTTTTACTGTTGAGGTAACTGCTGTCACCATCCCTGCCAAACACAGAAAGTTGACAATGTCTTACCTAAGTATTTACTCACCTTGAATTGTTAACACTTTGTAGTGTTACAACCTGGAATTGAAATGGACATAATTGGCATTTTGACCATTTGCTTTACACATGTCTAACATCTGAAGGTACAAATATATTTTATTGTGACAGAAAGTTAATTTAAAAAAGGCAGTTGGCCAGTACTGAAATTACAGCTGCAAGTCTTCTGGGATATTAGCTTTACACATCTGGATTCTGATACGCTTGAACAATTTTCTTGGCAAAATCACTCCAAAGCGTTGTAATATTAGAAAAAGATCATTGGTAAAGAGAAATATTCAAGCCTTGTCACACATTTTCAATCAGATTGAGGTATGGGCTTTCTCTGAACCATTTTAACACATTCGCGTTCTTGGTTTTGAACCACTAACCACTAACTTTGGCAGTATGCTTAGGATAGTTGTCCTTTTGTAAGACAATTCACTGCTCAAGATTTTCCCCTCGAATTTCCATTTTATTTGCCTTTAACAATATTGCCCTCAATACTGGCCTGTTCAGATCCCTATGACATGATCCTATTCCCGTGACATGATGCTACCACCACCATGCTTTATTGTGAAAATCTTTAGACTGAAATCTGGACAGCCATATGAGGTTGCCAAGTAATTATCTGGTCTGATGAGACCAATGCTTTCCTGAAACATAAAAAAAATAAAAAATGCAAATATCATTCCCACAATGAAATTTGCAGTTTTTTTTTATGTTTCAGGAAAGCATTCGTCTCATCAGACCATATAATTACCTGGCAACCTCATATGGCTTTTCTGTCTCTCTCTCTCTCTCTGACCACTTGCAATAAACCCCAGTTTAGACGGGGGTGTCCAGATATCAGTTGTCCTGTGAACAACATTTTCTATCTGATCTGTGAATCGCTCCAGACAAACCATTTTACAAAAAAAAAAAAAAAAAAGTCTGCATGTAACATTTGTAGCACCTTCCTTAGGTTGAATAACAACTTTCAGGCAGAAATACATGCTGCATAGCAACATTCCACCATTAGATTAATATTTTTATATAATATAATATTCTATAGTTTTAAAACACAAACATATTGGGCATTGAGCATTTCATACATACATACTGTACATGTCAGGAGCAATTGGGTTTGGGTCTGTTCCTAATCTTTGTGGCATACTGTGGCATAATTTTGTATAAAAGATGTGTAGTTCTGCTTACATGTAGCCCTCATCTTCCTTCACAAATAGAATTAAAGTCAGTGATCTGCTGCAGTACATGAATTTGATTTGCTCTCAGTCTCTCACTGGCTGATTAGCACCACTGTTCTTGATACTTAGGACCCATATGGAGGTGCTCATACTCTACAATTAATTCCAGAAAGTATCAAACTTAATATCAAGCCAAATAATCCTGGAACATCTGTAACAGCTGGCAGACAAGTACAGATAACAGCATTGCCAAACCGTTGCCACTACAAGAGATGTCATGGCTCAAAAAAATTCCTGGCAACAGGGAGATTTGGGCTAAAATCACACAGTGTGTACCCACTTAAGTGCCTGTTGCAAATGTTCTGTTCCCAAACAAATCAGACATTGATCATATCAATTGTCTAAATACCCAGGAAACTGAGAAAAATACAGAACAGTGTGGCAAAAAACTGCCATAAACTATTAGGTACACCAAGCAGCTACCTCACAGTTGGACTGAAATAATGCCTGTTATATGCAACGCAAGGAGAAGAACCAGCTCGTGGCCAAAATGTTGATATAAAAACCACACACATTATACTACATCAATACCAAGAGAGGCTAAGAACTATGGTCACATTACATTTTTCCCTCTGTTGAAATCGTACTTTTAAACCTTGTTAATTAAGTTTTCCAGGCAACCAGAACATGGAATCATCGACAAGAGCATTAGTGAGGTAAGACATTGATGTTGAGTAAGGAGGTCTGGGGTGTAGTCAGGATTCCAGTTCATCCCAAAGGTGCCTAGTGGGGTTGAGGTCAGGGCTCTGTGCAGGCTGCTCAAGTTCTTCCAATCTCCAACCTGGGCAAACAATATCTACATGGACCTCATTTTATGCACAGAAGCATTATTATGCTGGAACTGATTTGGGTCCCTGAATTCCAGTCAAGACATACTATATAAGTGTGTGCTTCCAACATTGTGGCTACAGTTTGGGGAAAACCCACATATGGTTGTGATGAACACATCAATATTTGTTCAAACTTTTTTAATGTAATGTACATTTGATGTAAATATCTTTAATGTAACGGACTACACCTCTGATCACCCCGCTTTGTGTCTCACGATTGCAGTAATGTGCACCTGATTTGTGTTTGTACCTGATCAGTTTGTCTATTCACAGTGTGGCTTTGTTTTGCATCCGTTGTTTTTAAATGCGTTAGCACACAGTATTCGTTCCACATTCATACATCATATCTGTTAGTCTTAGTTTAGGTTCCTATTTCATGCTCAGTGGTATTGTGTCATAATAATTAAAGGAGAGTTTGTAAGTCTTTATCCTGACAAAACACAAAACCACAAAAAGAACACAGCAAACGTCTTTTGGATTTTTGGAAGCTGGAGGATGATGGTGCAGCCTTTCCAATGGTGACCAAGCCAAAGGGTGTGAATGAAGCCTTTAGTTTCTAGCCTACTTTAGCCCCTGACTCTGGCAAGGAAGTCTTTGTCCCTCCCACGCTTAGGACACCAGTCTTGCAGCATCTGATGTTCCTGCATTGCCTGGTGCAACAAAGACCATTGCTCTGCCTTTCCTTGATGCATCACCCAACCCTGCTGAGAACATTGCTCTGCTTCCCTGCCTGGCTTTCAATTTTCTTCCCCCTCATTAAGGACAGAGAACTTTCCCCCTCCATTTGCATCGTGAAAAACTTTCCTTATTTTCACTGACTTCATGCGGGACCTGACACCACACTGGCTTTGTGGGAACTGTCCAGGATTCTCTACGGTTTTTGTATGTCAGGAGCCATGCATTATTAACATGGCAGCACATTGGAAGGGAGTTAGATTACCCCTACAGTATTATCAGCCGAGTCATTTATGTCTTGTTTAATAGTTTATTTAAGGTCCGTCTTGATTTCTGTTTTTATGGAGACTTAGAACATGAGGCGGGTTATACCCCGGACAGGGTGCCAATCCATCCATGTATATATGTCAGATGAAAATGAAAAATGACATCAGTTGACTGTCTGAATGCACTGAATTATAAGTTATCCCATCAATGCATTTCTTCTTTACCCTGATGGCGTGAGCATTCCAGGATGGCAATACTTGAATGCATGAAAGAGTGGTTTTGAATACTGAACGTATCAAACTATTCTGTATAATTATACACTCAACTATTTAGTGAGCAAAATTTTTTAAAATTAATTTATTCATTCATTATATCAGTTTATCCTGTACAGGGTCACTGGAGCCTATACCAGAAGACTTGGGGCACAAAGTGGGGTACACCCTGGGCCTAAACAAAGCAAAATGTTTTATATATTCAATTCTTCAAAGTAGCCACATTTTGCTTTGATGACAGTTTTGCACTCTTGGCATTCTTTCAACCAGATTCATAAGGTGGTCACCTGGAATGATTTTCCAACAGTCTTGAATGATTTCCCATATAGACGACTTGTTGGCTGCCAGTAGAGTGCAAACCGCAACAGCATAATTGGTGGGTACTTTGAATAATCGAAAAAAAAAAAATCCTTAATGTTTTTTTTTTCTTTACCACATAATTTCCTATGTGTTGTTTAATAGTTTTCATATATTTATTATTAATTTATTATTATATTTATTGTTCTTTAATATAGCAAATAAAGAAAAGCCCTTAGAGAACCCTTGGAGTCAGTGGGTCCAAACATTTGACTGGTACTGTATTTATATGGCCTGAGGCAGAAACGTACCCTGAATGGAAAGCCAGTGACAGGGCCCCATGTACACACATTTACACTTTAACAAACATCTAGGAAAATTTAGTGGAACCAATCGATCTACCAAAATGTTTTTGGGATGCAAAAGCAAAATGCTAGACTGCCTAGTGAAAATTTAGGCATTGGGCTCCACATTTAAGGAAATGGCAACTGTTTCTCAGGGCCTAGGTTAGGTTAATTAATTCCTCTTAGAGAGGGTCTATTTCCTTTGAGGGCAAATGTAGATGCACCTGGGCTTTTTTTTTTTTGCCTCAGTGTTGCTCCTTGTAACAATTTACCATGCAATTACTATGATTGCCATTAATTTAATGGAGGCTTTCTCCATATGAGGGCCTATGCTGACCTTTACTCATAAGGAATACATTAGCACTGGTCTGAAAGGTAACATCATTTGACTTTTAAAAATATGGCCCACACTAAGGATCCCCTTGCCTAATATGCCTAATATATGTTATAAATATATAGTACAGATGAACTTCAGATTAAGGATTAATTCTCCTGAAACTGACATTTGAGTCTGTATTAGACTAAACTTCATTATTCATATTAATAGCCATGGACTAAGGTAAAGTGAACCTCTGAGATTCAAACCTGATGCAAGGCAATTTACTAAACAAATACAATATGTCTTCAACTGTTGAAAAAGGTACAAGGACAACAGTTATGAGAGGGCCTCCACATTGATGCTTACAAATTAATTCACCAGGAAATAAAGAAAACTGAAAAGTAATATGTGCTTCTCGTTAGAATGACGAGACTTAATACGACAAAAGAGCTAAACACTTTCAGAGCTGCACTATGGGCTAGCCTCTATTTCCCCAGGCTCCACAGGCCAAATGATGGATCGTGTTGGACCTACAGTGCTACAGTGCAACTGTTATGTAGTTAAGAGACTTTCTGGTTCATACAGTAGCCTAAAAAATTTATGACGATGAAGCCTCAGCTCGGCAGTCATCATCTAAGCTCTAGAAATAAACATATAATTTATCATGCCCTCTGATTAACATATATATTCTTCAGCAATAGGTACTATAGATCCTCACGGATGCTTGGCAGGGAGCTGCAGAGACCTTTCTAAACAACATAAATGTCTGCAGAACATAAGAAAGCTTGCATTAATTTACTACAGTTGTGGCTGTATTGACAGCAGATGTGCTATACTGTAGTGTTTCACTAACCCCCACCCTGCTATTAATTGGTTCAGAATGGACTGGCTTCATTGTATTCCCACAGCAAAGCTCAGGCAACTGCGCTTGAAAGGGAAAGCTTGATGCTTACCAAACATAAATCAGACTGACTGACTCAGTGATGGTAAATAATGAAGCGAGGAGTATTAGTCATGAATCAGAGAAATGTGTTTGCTACGCATATACTCTGGTGGGGTCTGACGCAGGTAGTCCCAGAGGAGGGCTTATTTTTCGCCCCTGAGAATTAGAGTTCCTGGTAATGCAATGAAAGGCAGTGCCCTTTTACTACTGTAAATGTGGCATAGATCAGTGCGATTTCTCAAAAGTTGCAGTAAGGAAAGTTTGATGCACCCTTACAAAATGCTAGTAAGATTAAATACACTGCCTGGAATCGAGAAAGCGGACCAATTCAGAAGGGTCAAATCATTGGCCTGCATCAAGCACAGAAAACAATTAAGGAGATTTCAAATTACTGGAAGTGGGTTAAGACCTGTCCAAGATTCCAATTAGTAAACCATGCAGGGACTGCACGGAACCTTTAACTTCATGGAACGGAGATGACTTAAACACTTGGTGAAGTTGCATGTTAAATAATGAAAGTAAAAATCATGGCTATGTTTAATAGTGAAAAATGCACAGTGTGATGAGAACTAACAGGATTGGGATTAAACCACTGTGTAGCCATAAAAAAGCCACTTGTTAGTGAGACTAATCAGAAAAAAAAACACTTAAACATGCTATGAGCATTAAGATTAGACTTTGGAGCAATGGAGAAAGGTCATGTGGTCTGATGAGTCCTGTTTGACCATACTTCAG
This sequence comes from Clarias macrocephalus, assembly GCA_011419295.1. NCBI lineage: Eukaryota > Metazoa > Chordata > Actinopteri > Siluriformes > Clariidae > Clarias > Clarias macrocephalus. The sequence goes on along the minus strand of JAAGKR010005242.1, from coordinate 14,616 downwards.
AGCAATGTATGATGAGTGTGTCAGGGTAGGAAGTGAAGTACATGGAGCAAAGTACCCATCATGCATAGCAGGCACTGTACAATCCTCAGGAGGCAGAGATATGATCTGAGTTTTTTCATTTGGTCAGGTCTGAACTCAGCAATAAAATAAAGTCAGCTGACGACCCGAATGTAGTGAATAACCAGGTTATCACAACTATGGCGTTTTTTTCTTACCTGATGGTGCAGACATATTCCAGGATTCCAAATTTGAAAGTGAGGGTCTGGGAGCATGAGCAATAATTTTCACACCATTAATTCATCACCGTGCACAGTAATCAAAAGAATCAATAAAATCTTGGAGTGTGTGACTTTTTGTATACCACATAACCTACTGCAGTTAGTGATGCCCAACTGTTTTTAAGTTTTATTGGTTTAAGTACTGCATACGGTCTTTCCTGTTTCTAAGAGCGCGCTCTCTTGAGACCTTTTGCCGGCTCTCAAAGAGATCTTTACACCCTTTGATCTTTGGTTTAAACTATGAGTCAGCTGAAGCTTGCATCATTTTTGACTCTCCATTCCTTTATTTCAGTCACCGTGAGCTTCAATGGTCACTGTGTGTCAGGTCACTGCGCTCTACAGCCGAGTAAAAAGTGTAGAGAGCAGGGAGATTATTCAGGACAGATCTTTATTACCTTGGTTGGGTTACCATTAAGTAAAACGCCAAGCTTTCCACCTCTCTCCCTTGTGGCCCACCTTTATGTTGTCTGAATTGTTTATCACTGGCTCAGATAAACAGTGCCAGATGTGCTTGGCCCTCAATGGCAGGAGCTGCTGTGACCAAGGGTCATACAAGTATTCTTCCTCAGAAGAGCCCCAGCATCACTTCACAAAGTGCTAAAAGTTTGCACGTGGTTTCATTAATGATACCAAACCTTTTAAACAGGATTTTCCTCGAGTATAAGAACAATAAAAAAAAAAAAATGGTTTTGCTAAATATGTATCCCATGCTAGCAGTATTATCTGAAAGTTCACTTAGGTATGAAGGTGGTAGCTTTATAGTAATGTCACTGTGGTAGTGATTTGTTTGACAATGATTTTGAGATGATTCTAGCAAATTGTTGCCTGCCAGAAATGATTTAACATGGAAACATAAAAATTGTTATAGCACTGTAAAATGAAGGTTCACGAAATGTATATGAAGCCTTCAACAAATCAGATGAGACATGTTCAGAAAATATTCTGCTAACTTATATGTGTTGGCTGCATTCTGTCAGACAGACAAAAATAAAGAAAAAAAAAACATTTTTAACCACTGTTGTTTGTCTGTAACAAGTTTTGACACATTATTTCAAATAAACCTTAAATATATGTCAGGAAATTACATCAAAATACAAAATGCAGTAAATGTACTGTATATGGACACCTTCATGTCAAATGCATGCTTTAGCCATTTTAGATATTCAAATGGGTCTCCAGTGTGTGTGTGTGTGTGTGTGTGTGTGTGTGTGTGTGTGTGTGTGTGTGTGTGTGTGTGTGTGTGTGTGTGTGTATGAACAGATAATAAAAGAAAAATATTCCCTGCCATTTTTATAATGACCCGAGCTTAAACAAAACAATTACCTCTTTCCCCATATTGTGACCTCATATAAGAAGATACACTCTTCCAGCATGTTGCTCAGCTCTGCTGTTCTCTGGTAGGATGGGGCTCTACAGTAATTCATTTACATAGACTTTGAAACGACACATTTAGGAAGGATGTTAGGAAGCGGTGCCAGGAGAAACCTCTTCCATCTAAAAAGAACACAGAAGCATGACTGAGGTTTACAAAACTGCATTTGAACAGAACCACAAGGCTTCTGGAACAATATCCTATGGAGAAATGAGACCAAAGTGGAGTTTTTTGGCCTTAATGCTCAGCACCATATTTGGCAAAAAACAAACAGGATTTCAGCAACAACACCTCATACCCACTTTCAAGCACGGTGTTGAAGGATTGATAATTTGGCCAGAAGCTGGGTACCTTGCAGTCGATGAGTCGACCATGAAGCACTCTGTATACTGGAGCATTCTACAGGCAAATATGAGCCCATCTGTGGTTAAAATTGGGTCACGCAACAGCACAATGATCTGAAGCACACCCATAAATCTACATCAGTTTGGAATGTCCCAGTCAAAGTCCAGACCTCAACCTAATTGAAATGCTGTGGTGGGACCTTAAGAGAGCTGTGCATAATCAAATGCCCAAAAACCTCAATGAAATGATTCAATGTTATAAAGAAGACTGGGCCAAAATTCTTCATCAATGGTGTGAGTGACTGATAAAGTCATACAGGAAACAATTACTTTAAATTATTACTGGTAAAGGTGGATCTACAAGCTATTGAATCCCACATGTTTTTTTTTTCCTTTTGGCTTCATTTTTGTTAAATAATGCCATGGTGAAAAAAGTTAGTGGTACTTTTGAGATTGTATTTGCTTAAAACTGAGACCAGCTGAGATCAGATGATTTTTATTATATTTTTACAAAAAAAAAGAAAAGAAAAAAAAGGAATCAAAATAGGCAGTATTAACTTTTGAATATGACACAGGTGGTCCTGTGTGCACATACGTTTGGCCATTTGTACATGGCACACAATAAAACGCATTTGCACATTTCATTTACATGTATTTGTGAAGTTTTCAAAAACTTAATCAAAAAGTTTTCATTTTTTATAATTAAAATTTGAATGTTATAACTAAAATTTTTAATTAAAAACAGATGCACAGTTTCACTGCAAAATGAGTGTCAAAAAAATCATTTTGGTAGTTTTGAGAATTTTTATTATTTTTTCAAGAATAATTATTGCAAACTGATTGGAAACTCAGGCGGCACAGTGGTGTAGTGGTTAGCACTGTCGCCTTGCACCTCCAGGATCCGGGTTCGATCCCCGGCCAGGCTCCATTCCCGTCTCTGTGTGCATGGAGTTTGCATGTTCTCCCCATGCTTGGTGGGTTTCCTCCAGGTACTCCGGTTTCCTCCCACAGTCCAAAGACATGTAGGTTAGGCTAATTGGCGTTCCCAAATTGCCCTTAGTGTGTGAATGAGTGAGTGTCTGTGCCCTGTGATGGATTGGCACCCTGTCCATGGTGTACCCTGCCATGTGCCCGAAGTCTCCTGGGATAGGCTCCAGGCCCCCTGTGACCCTGAATACAGGATTAAGCGGTATAGATGATGAGTGAGTGAGAGTGAGTCAGGTGACCACCACCTTTCTGAAGGTGCTTGGGGCTCAGACACAGTCTGCCAGTTTAAAAGTAGACTAAAGACACATCTCTTTAGACTGGCATACACATAACTCATCCCATAACCTTGTACCTCCACTACATCTAAATGCACATTATCATCTATTGCTGCTAATATCATGAACAGGAGCTACGCCAATTCTTTTTCACCTGTTCTTTTTCTTTTTTACACATCCCAAGGCATCTGAAGATCCAGAGAAGGACCGGCTCCAACATTAATCAATGTTTTTGAACAGGAAGTTATTGAATAATAACCATCCAGATCTGAAGTAGTTAAAGGAGCAAAAAAATGTGTTTAGTGTTTGCCAGCTAAAAACCTTCTTTCGGCTGCTTCCATTAAGGGGTTGGACCAGCGGACCATCTGATCCACACACAACTTGGCACAATCCTCCTATATTTTCTAACCTGAGCACTGCATGCTGCAGGTGAGTTAAACCCACCGATAATGGGGATCGAACCTGGATCCTTAGATCCCCAAATCAACAATCTAAGCACTTTCACCACCTAATCCAGAGCAAAATCATGGGTGCTAACTTAAAATAAAAAAGAAAATCCGAATCCCTATTGCCTTTTGGTGATCTGTCATAATTATCACTTACAGTAAACACACTACATTGCCTGCAAGTTCCTGCAAGAATCTTATTTGGCTTGGCAAATAGTTTAAATCTTAAAAAAAAAAAAAAAAAATCCAGCAAAACAGGATGTCTGGACACCCTCTAGTGTGTATAAAAGCATAGTTTTGTACCTTATAAAGCATAATTCCAGCAAAAAAGGATGTGTTCATCTCGATATGTGGAATAAATAGAAATCTTGACGTTAGACTTTTAGTCACGGGAAGTTCTTTGTGTGAATCAGACTGATAAGAAGAAGATCTTTCCAGGGTGGTCCGGCAACTTACAGTACGATGATAAAGCCGCCAGTATTACAAACTCCAGGAGAAAGAATGGACCTGAAGAGCAGAACAGGAGACATACAGTATGTCTGGGAAAATAGCATCCTTCACTGGTAATCTCTCTCAGTGAACTCTGTTACAGTCTTTACTGGTCTTTTTAGTTTAAATTGTATAAAGATGACACATCCTACACTGTAAACCCTCTAATACTCAAAGTAATTAAACATATTGAGTACTGTTAACGTAAATAATTACAATTCGTTCAAATTAATAGACCTCGATGAGTGTTTAGAACTTTTTGGTATTGTAGAAATGACACTTTTCAAGTTAACTGAACAGATTTGATATTTTAAGTAACTGTAAGTACTTACAGTAAGTAACAGTAACTGTCACCTTAAAGTTCCACTAACTTAAAATCTTTCAGTCTAGAGATTTTGGGTCTGACGGCATTAGGGCAATAGGGCACTGGTGGCCCAGTGGTAGGTGTTTCGCCTCCCATGCCAAAGGCCTGGGTTCGATTCCCAACAACTGGATGATGTGTCTGTCCCAAGCCCAGATAAAAATGGGAGGGTTGCATCAGGAAGGGCATCTGGCGTGAAACCTGTGCCAAGCTTGTGTGAGGACCGGATTGTCTGCTGTGGCGACTCATTGCCTGGAGCAGCCGAAAGACTTGCAACAACTAAAAAAAAGATAATTGCTATTAAATAGTATGGGGTAGGCTACTCAATAATGCAAGTAAAGAACGATGAATATGAATGAGTACAACAAACTCAAAAACTGATAGTTCTGTTTACCTGAAATTGGAAACATCATTACTTGTAACTGATGTATCTGATTACCTGAACTTTTTTAAGTTTTGCCAACTTATTCGGGTTTACAGTGTAGAAATAAAAGCAGAGACAACGCAAAAATTTACAATGAGAAGATCATGTGTCATGGCTTCCAGGCTACCCTAAAAAGACAAATCGAACAACTAGTTTTTCAGTTATAATATAGACACTTTTTGCTAGACAGCCTAAAGATAACTAAGTTAAGCTGACTGCCATAATAAAAGCAGGTAAAATTAATGAACTTGAAAGTGGTGAATGTATGATGTTTCTTTATTATTTATTTCTGGGCCATTTCTTCTTCTGTGCAGATGTACAGTAAGGACGCTTTTAATACCTGCCGCTCTGTTTAGAGTGAGGTTTTATTAGAGCCAAGCACAGTATCAGTTTACCTCCACAAATATGGTGCCAGGTTTTCTTTTTTTTTCTTTTTCTAGAGACACGTAGGACAATTAAAAACATCTGTCTCTGGACCAGGTGATTCTCTTTGCCAGAACAGATGAGGGAGGGAGACTGAGAAAGTTCAGTGAGAATATGATCACTGACTCACATTACTGTAATCTAACCTGGCAAGAATATCTCTTCCGGCATTCATTCACAGATGTCATTTAGCATTGATTGTTTTTTTTTATCTTTTAAAAAGTACTCTGATCCAGCCCAGTTTATAAGTATCTTTAGTCAAAGTGTATTCAAATCACATGCACTACTGTATATGAATCATCACGCCATCATCTATAATGCTTTATCCTGTATACGGGGGGCCTGGGGCTTATCTCAGGAGACTTAATGCATGAGGTGGGGTACACCCTGGATGGGGCGCCAATCCATCACAGGGCACACACACATTCACACGCTCATTTACACACTACAGGCAATTTGGGAGCACCAGTTAGTCTAATTGCATTTCTTTATTCTGTGGGGGGAAATCGGAGTACCCGTCAGAGATCAGGAAGAACATGCAAAGTAAGAAGTGTGATAGCACAGAGATATGGGATGCTCAGGTAGTTCTAACAGCCTGGCAGTAAACTCGCAGGAAGCAAAAAATAGAAGTGAAGTCAAGTTGATTTGCTGAGGGCTGTGATGGGTAAAGGACTGGAGAAGGAGGAATCAACTGACTTTGGGAACGCCACTATCTGTCATGACTTTCTAACTACAGTTGTGGAGTCTCCATGGTTTTAGTGTCCTATCAAAAGTTTGCACTTTCAAAACCAAGGACACCTTGTGTGTTCTGTGGTGGCTGTTGTGGTAGAAACAGGAGTTCTGTGTCAAGGTCTGAGAAAAGAACATTCTTCTCTCTGCAGATGCCATTTCTGGACTTTTGCTCTTTTGCATTACGTAAGACCCAATCGGTTTTCCACGAACGAACACAGAACGAAAACATATGACTACGTATCCGGATTATAAAACAACGTTAATGGTAATGTAATGACGATTTTCAGTATGCATTATAAATGCATTCCCTGATTTCCTTACATGAGTATAATCAATCATAAATGATCAAATTGTTAAGCTGTACCAACAGGCAATGTAGGTATATACAGTGATAGTAAAACAGGGTAGTTATGGAGATTTCTCATTTAATTTTAGATTGTAAAAGGAATATCACCCTTTCCAATGAGGTCAGGGGGTTTTGACACGCTTCCCAGAGAGACTGTTTACTCTGTGTTCATGGTGGCTCAGAAGTAAAATGTGCTACCTACATTATTACTCCCAGGAGTGTTGTCAAATACAGGGTCAGTCTAAAATAAAGACTTTTTGCTCAAATATGTTATTGTGGACAAAGGATTCATATCCACCCCCCCTGTGCATGACAGGCATCCGGGAGAGTGGAAGTGCCTCTGTAACAGAAGTAAGTTATTCTCTACAGACCCTGAACTTCATTTTCAACATATTCCAAGAAGCCAAACGAAACAAATCTGTTATCACATTCCTTTATTTTTGGTATTCTCTTACACTCTTTATTTTCAGTACTGACTTACAGTTGGTGTAGGCCAAGTCAACGGTTTAAAAAAAACTGATTTAAAAGCTGATGAAAAAATATACTGGAATTATTAAATAAATGAGATGAAATGGCAACTAAACACAACAATGTAGTCATCACCTGATAAGAGCAATTTCATAAAGTAACAACTTACCAAGCAACAGAAAATGAATCGATTAGCTCAATAATTTAATTTCGTTATTTTGTTCTCATGATTGTCATCCTTTTATAGGGTTGCTATCTGTGTCATCTTATTAAAGTCATGTTTCCACACAGAGCTCTACACATCATGCATTCCTCCATGGATTGTGATTTTTTTCCCCCCGACGTTGGTCTCTCTACGATTAACGTTTCTAGATGACACATTGAATATGACACATTGTGGTCCTATTGTATTCTGGGGGAAAGTGCTGTATCTACAGTACATATTTTAAAGCACCTACAGGGTTGGGCGTTGGAAGCGTGTCTCCGCTCACTGCGTGTGGAATTTGCATGTCCTCCCACAGAATAAAGGTTTAAGCGAACTGGCATTTCCAAATTGCCCGTAGTGTACGACTGGGTGTGAGATTGTGTTTGGCTTGGCACCCCATCCTGTCATGTGCCCTCTTGTGACTCTACAAGAGATAAGTGGTATGGGCAATGAATGAATGAATGAATGAATGAATGAATGAATGAATGAAATAATTAATTACACCAACCTGGTTTCCCTTCACATTCGAATGTGTTGATTCCCCATCATCATGAAATTTGTAGATGATATTACAGTTATTAGACTGAACACTAAGGTGCAGACACGATGTACAAGGGAACAATTTCTCCCTAAATGCCAATAATCCCAAATGAGATGATTGTACACCAATGAAAGTGAAGGGAACAGGACACATCTCTGGACATAGGTGAGAATAAACTGGAGAGGGTGAACATCAGTGTTGACATCAGTGAAGATATCACCTGGTGACACATACAATCTCGTAAGAAAGTCCCAACAATATCTGTACTTCCTAAGCACGGTAATGTAATTCGGTATGTCAGCCAAAGCTCTTAAGACCTTATACAAGGTACCATCAAGAGCATTCCCACTAGGAGTATCATCTTGTAACACTTGTCTATAATTATAAAGCAAAAAATATAAACCAATATCACTTGAGAAGGAGTGCTGTTGTGCTCAATATCAGCACAACTGTGATGTGGTCATAAACACAGTCCGAGTGCAGTCCGAGTGCCAAAGGCATCACTGACATGCTGGTGTTCGGCATGATCTCTATTGTGCTGTTGCTTTCAAACAACAGTTCCATAAATGCCATTTATTATCAACAGTTTATGTTTATTTATTTTATTTCAGGTTTTTTTTTTTTTACTCAGTTGGAATTAACTACCAGTATAAGTTGGAATATAAAGAGAAACTTGAGAGATTTAGGTTTTTATATGTCTTAGTCTCCTCACCTTTTGGCTATGTAGTACTGGTAGGAGTTGAAAACTACTTTCACCCCATGCTGATATTAAGCAGAACAAGAATATCTTGTGTGATATTGCTTAATTAAATCGGACAATGTCTGTCTCTGTTATTGTGCAATTATACTGCCTTATATTATTATTTGTAGCAAATTTCATTTCATTCTTGTCATTATTAATAACTGTGCTGTGCATATAAGAGTAAACTTCTAAAAGAATTCTGGTTGGATGTTTGATCACTCATTTTTGGCAGAATTAGTCGTGTTTATTTAAATTTGTTGGGTTCCAGGCACCAACCTGACTTTTAAGCACCGCCCACAATTTTTTTGATAGGGTCGTACCTCTAAAAGCTAAAAGTTAGCCTGTTTTATTCATTTCACAGCCAGCTTTGATGGGTGTTTGGGGTCATTGTGCAGTTGGAACATTCATTCATGTCTAAATCCCCATGGTTGCAATATTGAATAATTCTATCAAGGTCTACTGCTTCATTGGTTCACTAAATTTGTTCCATTAAAATGTACCAGTTTTACAGTTTTATCAGTAAACCAGCCTTTAAAAGCCTTATGCTACCACCACCATGTTTAACAATTGATACATAAGGTTGAATGCATCTTTACTCCTACGAACATTCCTTTGATCAGAAATGTCCTCCTGAAAGCGTTTCTTTTTTAAGGTGTTCAGCTGCAAACTTTAATGGAGATTAAATATTTTGGAGCAGGGGCTTTCTTTGAGGGTAGCCTTTCATTCCATGGTGACGTAACTCTCTCTTGACTTTGGACAGTGACACTGGGGTTCCAACAGCTTTCAGTTTATGGCAGGCCTGTGCTTTGGTGGTTCCTGGGTTGTTCCTGACCATCTGAACCAATTTCCTGTCAGCTGAGGGTGACTTCTTCCAGACCTTTGCAAAATAATTACACCTCACAAAAACTTACACTTACATACATTTGTTTGCACTGATTTCGGAATCTGCAGTTGTGTAGGAACAGCTTCAGGAGACATCCATGACTGCACCATGATCTGCGCTGAACTCCTTGGAGTTTCCTATTGTACTGAATGTTGGTCAATTTAAGAAGTGCTGCCAAACAAACCCTTTTTATGTTGGCACAGAGAAACAACCAGCTGGAGTCAATCATTATCACTAACTGGAAGTTGTAAGAGATTGCCAAATTCAAGGATATTTTGGGACTTTTAGCACCACTGGAATAATAATCTCGTTCTGGATGAAAACATCAGCCAAATGAGTTGATGTGGTGTATTGTTTCATTTGGTTTAATTGGTTGATTTATTATTTGTACTTTTTCTCTTAGTTTTTTTTTTAGGTAATGCACTGAACATTTACAGTATTTAATGTGCACTGTAAAAAAAAAACCTGTTAAAACAGTAATACCATGTATATGTGTTATAGTATTTAAATTAAAATAAACTGCATTGTAAATTTGATGGTACAATTTTTACAGTCAACTTCAAAAAGATGCTATGAGAATATCCGCATTAATCATGTACTGAAACGGTTGCATTATTGGTTTATACATAATTTATTCATAAATACATGCTTATACACAGTTAAGACATTTTGTTTTTACTTTTATGCTTGGTTGGAGACCCAGTGGTCCTCCTCTGAATTTGGTCTAAGCACAATATTTACATTAAGGTGGGTTTGAACTACAGAATACACAATGTAGCTGGTAGTTTACTGACTAGTAAGTTTTTCTAATATTTGGACTCCTACACACTGCATATCATCTTACAGTGCCAATATCAACAGTGTTTCAGTCTCTAAGAATAGGTTTAGTGTAGATTTAATCACACTTGGTGCCTACGTCAACCTTCATCGACCACAATATACAACACTCTACTGAGTGCAATATGTAAAATTGAAAAGGTGATAAAGTGGATAATTTAACAGGGTCAGTAGAGGGTCAACATAAGATACACTTCCCATTCATTTTAATAAGAACTCCTGTACACCTGCTGATTTATACAGTTTATCTAATTAACCGTGATGCAGAAAAAGCATAATGCGTATGGTCCAGTAGGTACAGGTTAAAAGTTTCGTTTAATGACCCCATCAGATGGCAGAATGGGGGAAAATGTGATATCTCTGACTCTATCCATGGCATGGTTGCTGTTGCCAGATGGGCTGAGTATTTCAGAAACTGCTGATCCCCTGGGAATTTCACACACAACAGTCTTTTGAGTTTATACAGAATGGCACAAAGAAACAAAAACATCCTGAGAGCAGAAGGTCTGCAAGCCGAAGCACCTTGTCGAAGAGAGAGATCAGAGGAAAATGAGCGGACTGGTTTCAGCTGACAGGAAGTCTATAGTAACACAAATATGCATAAGCAGAAAAGTTATTTAGAAAACCCGACACGTCAAACCTTGAGCTGGATGTCCTACAACATCAAAGCGCCACATCAGGTTCCACTCCTGTAATTTGGATCGCCTGTATTTTGGATCTCTTGCAGGGTGGAAATTGAATAGCAATAAATTGGAAAATTTGACGCAATTCTGACGGATCCCTAATCATTGCACAATATGGCCCAAAGCGCTGCAAGCGTTGTTCTCTTTTTGTTTTAAATCCGTCATGTGGTTTTGTTTTGACATGTGTCCTTGTTTGGATCCTAGTCTTGTCCTGTGTTCTGTGCTCAGCTCCTGATTAGTTTATCTAGCCCTACCCTGTGTGTATGTGTGTGTTTTGTACTTGCAAAGTCATATAATGCAATTTGCTTTGTTATTTTCGTTAAGGATCATTCCTCGATTTCTGTGTTTAGACAAGCCAGTATTTCTGTTTCTGATCATGTTTGTTTATGGTCAGGTTTGTCTGTTTATTATCATGTTTCTTTATCATCATGTTTATCTATGTAATATGCTTGTTTGTTTTGCCTGCCTGTTCTCTGACTGCTGTTATAAACTTTATATGCTGTAATAAACTCCTGGATTAGCGCATTATGTATACTGTATGTACAGTACTTGCATCCTGCCTTACCACAGGTTGTACTTATATATTTAGGAATATATGCAGATTTTTCTCTAATTTTGTAATTTTTCTTATAAAGTCAGAGTCATAAGCATTTGGACAGTGACAAGTGCCTCATCTTTCTGTCTGTACACCACCACAGTGAAACCGAAATGAAGCAATTAAAATATGATTGCAGACTTTCAGAGGTCATTCATGGGGTTTAACAAAACATTGTATTAACCAACATAATACAACAGTTAGTTCCGACCGAGAAATCTGATTAGAGATAAAGCATTTCACAAGTGTGGGTAATTGCGGGTAACAGCACTGATATGTTTGTATGTGTATCACTCCACATCACAGGTGGCCTAATAACCGATTGCTATACTGTCAGTTGCAGCATGGGTAAGAGTAGGTCGGTATGGTCCACAGTACTGAGGAGAGAGCAGCTACATGCCAAAACCCACATTCAAAACCTGTCACAGAAGCACTTTCAGCAAGAAAACACATCTGAGAATGTTATGTCATCTTAAACAACATTACATTTACACTACGGCATTTGGCAGACGACCTTATCCAGAGTGACTTACATTTTTATCTCATTATACATCTGAGCGGTTGAAGGTTAAGGGTCTTGCTCAAGGACTCAACAGTGGCAACTTGCAGGTGATGGGGATTGTACTGAGCTGCTGCCACATTTTGGATGATTGGATAACATACAAGTTGATTGTACATACAAGTGTACAAAAAAAATGTAATTTAATAATCAGTTGTGATCTGTTTCATATTCATACATTCACACATATACTACTAGGCAAATGTTTGGCCACAGCATCTCTTTCAATTTTTTATCCGTTTGTTCATTTATTTATTTTTCAACAAATTCAAACTACTATCAAAGAACATTTATGGGAATGTAAAAACATACATGTTGAACATATTTATATTTGCTGACAAATATATGCAGAGGAAGGGTGGGTTCACAGTCAATAGCATTATCGGTGCTACTATAACTACTGTCCAAATCCATACTATGGCAAAAAAAAGCACTAAATGAAGTAAAGAGAAAAGACAGGCCATCATTATTTTAAGAAAAGAAGGTCAATCAATCCAAAAAAATCTCAAGTACTTTGAATGCATCCACAAGTGCAGTCAGCCAAATCTATCAAATGTCCCAGGGAAGAAAGACCAAGAGCTACTTTTGCTGCAGAGGAGAAGTTTATTAGATTAACCACCCTAAGAAACCGCCAATTTATAGCACCTCAGAAAAGATAAATGCTTAAATGTTTCTCTGTGTTCAAGTGGCAGGGATGTTACAACATCCATTGTTCAGAGGGGCCTGTATGAGTCGGGCCTTCGTGGTCGAATTGCAGCAAGGAAATGATTACTTCAGAAGATCAATGATGAAGAAGAGTCTTGCTTGGGCTAGTATTACAAGAAATGAACACTGTGTCCGTGAAAAACTGTCCTTTGGTCCGATAATTCCAAATTTGAGATTTTTTTTAACTGCCATGTCTTTATTAGACGTAGAGACGCTACGTGGCTAGACGGTTCCTAAATGTGATCTTCCCATTGTGAAGCATGGAGGAGTTGGTGTGATGATGCGGTGGTGCTTTGCTGGTGACACTGTTGGTGACTTTATCAAAACTGAAGGCACACTTTTTGCAACTCTTAGTTCAATTCAATTCAATTTTATTTGTAGAGCGCTTTTAACAATTGTCATTGTCACAGAGCAGCTTAACGCAATCAAATTTTTAACGCAAATTATGGAAATTTGTGTGAAATGTGAAAAATGTGTATGATGATTAAAATGATTAAGTCCCTGATGAGCAAGCCGAGGGCGACGGTGGCAAGGAAAAAGTCCCAATAGGAAGAAAGCTTGAGAGGAACCAGACTCAACAGAAAACGCTTCTTCATTTGGGTGATAACAGATAGCAGGGATTGATCTGCAGTCATATTGTGTGTTAAGAGGCTGGAAGTTCAGTATAACATTTGATGTCTTTAAGTTAATATGGAGTCCAGTTTGTTAATAGAGGCTCGGGTAAACTATAGGAAATTCTAGTCCTGAACTACTGAGCTACTGCAGTCACAAGTCCTCAGGGAACAGCTGTCTGCATCAGGCGAGGCCAGCACCGTCTGCGCAGTAAAGTGGAACCGTCCCCAGCCACCACACGCATCCCAACCAGACCACACGGGGCATCCATGCAACGACATCTACAACCAGGAGCGCGAGACCAGGACGAGTCAGACAGGTCCAGAGGCTAGAGGGGGTCTGGATCACTGGGAGCTCAGGAGCGACATGTGTAGCTCAACAGAGAGACAGGGAGAGTTCGAGAGAGAGATAAATAGAGAGAAGGTGGGACCATCAAACACACCTCTAGGTTATGTAGCAGCTATTTGTCCAAGAAGGAGATTGACAGAATGCTGTGTCAGATGACCTGGCCTCCACCAACACCTGGCCTAAATCCAGTTGAGATGGTTCGGGATGAGTTGGATTGGAGAGTAAAGGTATTCAACACCTCTGGGAACTCTTTCAAGATAAGTGCCAAACCCATGAGGCTGACTGAGGGAATACCAAGAGTGAGGAAAGCTGTAATCAAAGCAAAAGGTGGTTACTTTTAAGAATCGAAAATATAAAATATGTTCTGGGGTATCAAGCTTTTGTTGACTACATAATTCCATATTGGTTCTGTCATAATTTCAGGGTCTTAATTTTTATTTAAGATTTATAAGATTTATTAAATATTTTGATTAATGAAATATTTAGATAAATTAAATAAAGATTAATTTAATATTTTGACTGGCACTGCACATACATACATACATACATACATACATACATACATACATACATACATACATACATACATACATTCATACTGTACATCCATTCATCCAGTCATGGGAAAAAGAAAGTACATTTTCCAACAATTATCTGTTTATTCTTTGCAGTATCCTAATAACAATTATATTGACCTCACCAACGTTTCTAAACAAGCTATTGCTATAATAGCATAAATCTATGGCAGTTTGGTGTCCTAGGGCATTTATGTGTGTGTCTACATCATGCTAAGGAGAACGGATAAAGGACGGAGAAGCCACAGAGTTGCAGTAGTTTCTGATATCTGATATTTAAATTACGTGTCAGATATCAGACATTTATTAAATTAAATTATATAGGGTTTAACAAATTGAAATTCACAATGGAAGACAACTTCGATACAGGTCGAAATCCACAACTG